>NJDC01003266.1:74082-84146 GCA_002245475.1 Calephelis virginiensis
TTTTTCTTTGAATTTCAGAATCAGAATAGTCCAGTAGGGCTACTTTTTTATCTCGATTTCATACAACTGAAAATTTGAATCAGATTTGAATAGTTTTGTACTCTTAAATACAATACCAGCGATTTATTGATTAACGTAAACTTAGTTCTAATTAATCAAATAGGATAAGTGACTTTGTACTGTTAACTAAAATATGTCAATAATTTGCTAGTATTATGTTCAAGAGTACAAAACTATTCAAATCCGAATCTGTTTCCTAGTTTTCATGACATCGAGATTTAAGAGTAACCCTACTCCAAACGTCTACAGTAGCGGTTTTAAATTTAGAATACCTTTCTAACGTACTACCTATTTTTCTACTGCTTCCTTATCCATTTTTCACTTACCTTGATCATTTTTGTCAGATAAGTGCAAAATTTAGACATTATTAAGTGTAACTGAAAAACCGCTAGTCAGATCATAATAAAATTTATACGATACCACTTCGGAATCATGGTCATTCTTTCAAAAAAAGAACCATCAAAATTGGTTAACTATTGCGTAAAAAAGATACAAAATAAAATTTGAAAAAAATACAGCCGAATTAAAAACCTTTTCTGGAGTCGATCAACAAGTTTACATTAAAATTGTAACGTATTGAAACTGGTGATACTGTTTATGCTTCTTAGTTGTAAAGCAAAATTTTCCATCAGTTTAAAACGTCTCCCGGTGCTTAAGGATACCGCGGTTATAAGACAGATTAATATGTATTAGTTCTCGGAGGCAACAATAACAAGGAATCAAGGTATTGAGGTGTTAACATGGTCACAGAGCTCGTGACAAGTTTTTAATGTCATGTTGATTAAAAAATTACAATTGGTTTTTAATATAATAGTAACATCGAGGAACAAAAACTACTTAAAAAGTATTTATAGTTGGATTATTATGACAACAAAGAGTATTTACTAGTAATGTATTTGTGTAGATAAATAACAATCTCAAGAGTTGAAAGTAGTACAATATTCTAATAAAAAGAAAACAAACAAGCAAAGGTTAAATAACAAGAAAAATAAACCGGACTGCATATTAAATAAATATAACACTTAACATTATTTAAGTTCTTCTTAAAGAGATGTATATCCATAATGAGAATATAGTATGTTTGAACCGAAAAAGCTAATAAAATTTATTATAAAACCTGTTAACCTTTAAATGTCTTATTTAAATATATTTTTATAGCGTAAGACAGAAAACATGCAGGCGACTCTCTTGAGAGGAATCGTGGCTCGTGGACCTAGACATATTTAGGTAGTTTACTCTTTCCTTAAAACTGACTGGAATCTTATAGTTACCATACGAATATTAATAATATCTGTGCTCAGATAAAGGTGAACATATCTGTACACTTACCACGTTTTTTCCATGTAGCAGGAATTATAATAAAATATTTTAAAAGATCTAAACACTCAAATTCTACCAAACTCATAAACAACTGCATATTGAAACCCTTCACGGTGAATATCTCTGTACATTTACCACGTTTTTTTCATAATGTAGGACTTATAATGAAATTGCAACTGCAAATTGAATTAAAAATATTTTATTATTTCGTCATGAGCTCTTGGTGTAGAACGTTTGTGAATATAAAACGGCATTTATTTACATAGCTCTTGATGTTCCAACTCATACATTCATGCACGAATCTCTACCATATTTTTACGTTTTTACGAAATCGATGCTTGGTGTAATGCTCGGCCTCGAACAGAGGGGTCGACGAACGATAAGTTATATCTAGTTTATCACTACGTAAATTACTATCGTTACGTTTGTTAACATCTAGCACTAGATTTTCTTGTTTATCGTTTTCATTAGTAACAATTTTGTGATTTTTGACGTAGGGATATGAAGACCCTTTCTTCCGATTAATCATACTAATATTATAAATGTGAAAGTTTGTTTGTCCGTCAATCACGCAGAAACTACTGATTGGATTTTGATGAACAGACAGGGTATGAGCCGACTTGGGTGATAGAATACTTTTAATGCCGATAAAATGTTCCCTTGGGAAAGAATAGGGAATTTTATTCCAAAGGGGGAAAATTGGGATTAAAAGAGGGAATGCATTTGGCGCGATATAACCAAATTCGATTAGGGCGAAGCCACGAACGGAAAGCTAGATAATAATATTATAATAACTAAGCGCAGTAGAAATACCGAATCCAACTATTTCATTCGGTACCAGGTTACCAGGTTGCGATTAGACATTTTTTTCGAAAGAAAGCTGATGAATCTGAGATGGTCCCACATATTTTTTTAAATGACATCATCAATGGTAATATCGTAAACATTCAGACATAGACATATATAGACAAAAGTTTATTTATTACAACTCAAAAATCAGTAGTCGAGTCATAATAATAATAATAAAATTGGACCATTCGGAATTATGAACTATCTTTATAAAAAATCAATTAGAATAGGTTAGGTAGTTAGGTAATAGTTAGGTAGTTTAGGTAGGACTACTGGTCGAGAAATCGGGTAACAAACATATAGTGGAATTGTGAACCTCCAATGGTTTTGAAGTTGGTTTACAAAAAAATAAATATAATTTGTAAATAGTATTTATTTTTATAGCATTTGATACCAAATTTGCTTTGAATTTGCTTGAAATAAGAAAAAAAATCAATACTCCTTTTTCCATTTTGAAATCTGGTATATCATTGTCACTACCACTATTCAGACGAATTCAACGACACCTCTTAATATGTCAAACTGACCAGTTTCGGAAGAAATGGAGATACAGTAGTACTATTTCAATTATGCGCTTCGGCTATATTCGTCAAGCTTCGGAAATCCAAATGTGTTTTAAAGATATCTAGTTATAGTTGTTATTACACATAATTAATCATTTCGCTTAAATTTAGATTAGGTCAGCCAATTCAAAAATAAAGTGTAAAAAGATTAAAAAGTGTAAAGCCCAAGCGCATAATTTAAATAGTAGTACTGGACTTACATACTTACATTACATATATTACACCCATATTACAAACCTAAAACTGTCCTGTCCTTATTTTGACGCTGGCGGTTAAAGACTGGAAAATACCTTTTTTTAACGTCTGGAATTCCTCATGGATATGCCGGGACCCCATCATGACCGGGCGGGTTGGAATCCGCCATCCCTTGCGTACCAAGTGGGCCATTGCCCTGTGTATGCTCCTCGTTTCCCCTCTTGGATAGAGAGGGGTACTGGACAGCTGCCACCCTGGTCCCATTGATTTCGCCCTGGTCAAAGATTGACCCTGGTTGCACAGTAACCCCGCCCCGACTAGGCTTGGACTTGGCTTGGTAAAAAGTAGCTGTCTCGAGCATCTAATCTAATAAAAATCCATTGAAAAATTAAGTAAGTAAAACAAACCTGATTGAGGGTTTCTGAAGATTCTGAAGATAATTGACTCGAGCTAGACTTCACAGACCAGCTCGACATAATTTTTATTTTTATGGATATGATGACATTTTTAATCGTCATTTCAAATAATATTTTTAAACAAGAATTAGAGAGCTTAAATCAAATGCAATATGTATAAGGGAAATAAAATAAAATTCGCAAAAAATGCCTCATAATAGACCAAAAAGTAACATAATTGAAAATTTAACTATACTTTAGCGAGATTCATAATACCACTGACGTTGCAGTAGTTGTGGCAATAGAGATTCCAAAGGTTTGAAAGGAACAGGACTCAGCTCATCTTAAGAAAATAAACAACTTATGGTACGAATGGCAGCTATGGTATTAACTATGGCTACTTTAGAATGCCTGTAATAAGGCAGTTAAATAATTCAAATATCTTGAATGTCTTAAAAGATATTAACGTAGAACTGAAAGTGATATGGATAGGATATATCCCGAGGCAAGTATTTTGAAATAAAATTTAAAAAGACAAAATTTCGCCCCAGACAGGATTTGAACCTGTAACCTTTCTTCTCAAGCCGACGAATGCTCTAACCAATTGAGCTAGAATTGTGTATCTATAGGACATAACTACCCGCGTTAACGGGTTAGAAAGGAATTAAAAATTTTGCCGCGGGACTTCAATCCTCAGTAGCTCAATTGGTTAGAGCATTCGTCGGCTTGAGACGAAAGGTTACAGGTTCAAATCCTGTCTGGGGCGAAATTTTTTCTTTCTTTAAAATTTATAGAAAATTTATCCCAAGCACAGGGCAAGTGCTAAAATAAAAATACGTTTAAAAAGAGGTCAAATGTTGTAAGTAATATTGTTAAATATTTGAGCTATCAATGACTAGTTAAAAAAAAGTGAGCCACGGCAGGCGTCGCCACGCCAGAAATCGGTTTCATAGTTTTTGATTCGTTGGATTTGTCTTTACCCCGAATAGCAGAATACACCTTAAAAACAAAAAAAATATGAAAGATGAATCGTCTATATACCTAGGTATATAAAAGAAAGTTGCTGAAAATTAATGAAGAGGTAGCTTAGAACCGACAGAAGGACATGGGGTACATTTATCCCGTACAACAGCGGATAAACTAGGAAAAACGACATTTATTTTTTTTCCATACAAAGTGCACAGGCGGAATGAAGATCGCCGGAACAGCTAGTTTTTTAAAAACGATACAGCCTGCACACTGAGATGAATTTCAGAATGCCAGATAGCTGATTAAAGAATGAGATTTTATACCAAACATAAAACCGGTATATGTGCGATGTGTGATGAAAATTAGTCACTATGGTTTAAGGACACCTGCAACAGGATCTAGTTACCCATCCGATGGTGATTTCTAAATACTTTATTAACATACATATGTTCACGCCAAGTCCGTTACGGGGTAGGCAGAGAGTATCGAGTTCCAAACAACTCCTGGGCTCGACTCGAGGATTGAACCTGGGACCTCGTGAAGTCAAGTCCAACACCGAAGCGCTAGACCACAGATACGAATTGGCAACCTTCCCATTTTTAGAGTCCCTTAACAAAAGATCTTAGTAATATCTTCAAGTAGGTGTTAATTAATGGTATATTGTTATTAGCATATCGCCGACATGAGTTATCGTTGTTAATACCATAAAGGTACTTAACAGTTTAGCTGCTAATTGTAATTTAGCGGTACCTTTATCTAGAATATTAACGTTCCTTTACTAATAACTACCAAGTTTGGTACGGTGTATATAATAGGCGTTTTTGATTATATCATTTTAAGGACTACTATCTTTTAGTTTAGTGCTTATTTGGATATTTAAAATCATTTATGTTCAAGAGAGAGAGTGTTAATTAGCATTTTCTTACAGTTTACTCTTGTAAACAATTAAACATTGAGATACTACATGGATATTATAATTTTAATTTAGTTAAGTCGCCTCTCCGGTCTAGCGGTCCGGTTTTGGATTTGACTTCATGAGCGAGATCGGGGCGTTTTTCGTCGTTGATGGCAAACTAAATTTGGTTAATTTTTGCAGTTTTACTGGCTTAAAATTATTTTAAAGCCAGTTGACCGCCTCGTTGGTCGAGTGACTAGCGTACACGCCTAACTACACCGATCAACCGCGAGGCTCGGGTTCGATTCCCGACGGGGGCAGACATTTGTGTGATGAACATTTAGATGTTTCCATTTCTGGGTCTGGTTGTTTATTAAATTTATTCTGGTATCTATTTAAGTATTTCTATGTATTAGAATCGTTGTCTAACACCTATAACACAAGCACATAATTTGCCTACTTTGGGGTTAGATTCAGTTTGTGTAACTTGTCCTGGGATATTTATTTATTATTTATTTCTGAGTTTCATTTAAAAATAGATAAGTATTAAAAAGTATTTACAAAATCTGTAAAGATCTTCTGACCATTATGAAGAGATCTAATATCCTTTAAAGAGCCATCTGCCATTTGCCTAAATAAAACACTCATTCAACAAGTATGTGATCCATACCCATCAAATATGCTAATCGTCAAAGCCCAGATTGTCCCATGCGGGTCGCATGTTCAGCGCGTGTCCCCCATACCGTGCAAATTTAAATACACTCAAACACGCACCCATTCAAATAAATGTAATCCAAAAGGGGTGTAGGGAAGGTGGAAATATCAAGGCTTCAAACCCAAATACGATTAACATAATAAACACCCACTTTGTCAAGAATACACCGGTTGGTATTTCAAAACCGGATTATGATATTATAGAGTTTATAAATTGACATCGAAACATAATTAGGTTCACTGATATAATGGAATTAAACCCAGTGTTGTTCCATGTTGATCGCTCAACCTCTCTATCTCTACCGCTCTACCTCGCGACTTGTAAGAGGCGAGCAAAAGTTAACTGGGTTTTTAGGTACCTACCAACAAGATGGCCGCCATTATCCAACGTCTTATCTTTTTCTGTCACCATTATTCAGTGTCATATTTCGTATGAAAGTGTTCGGTAGCTAGACGTTTGATAACATTAACACCCTGATACCAGGATAGCGGGCCGCGTTGCGATCCGATGATAGATTTTAGTATATAGATTAGTCATAAGTTTAGTATGATTAACGTAAATTAAACTATTTTGTAATTCAAACCATTCTAATTTGATCAGTGTGGAACACACGCGGATAGACTTCATAGATGTTTTAGGTGCATCGCTGGACTCTGGCCGGAGTGTTAGTCCAATTTGCAACTCTAAAGACTATTGCCTCTGTGGTCTAGCGGTCCAAGTATTGGACTTTACTACATGAGGTCCCGGGTTTGAATCCCGGGTTGGGCAACAAAAAAGAAATTGTGGTATTTCCAATTTTCTAATAAAAAAAAGTTGCCCGGGATTGGATAGGGACCTAGTATATTCGGCTAGTCGTGGGTGGCCTTGTTGTGTCTCTGCCTACCTCTTCGGGGATATGGGCATGAAGATACTTTTAAAGACTACCTTACCATCATGACTGAAACTTGACATTGTCAATATAGCGGCAGGAATAGGCATGGTGGTGGATCTCTACCCGTTTATAGCACTTCTTCATCAGTGCTCTTGTTGGTATTGACTAATTTTGCTCACCTCTTACGAACTGCCAGGCTTAATGGCAAATTTGTCCAAATGTAATTAAAACTATTTGTAATTTTGACATATCTATCAAATTATTTCGTAATTTGGTTACAGATAGCATTAAACTATAATTATATTCAAAGTTGTTTCAAAATTATAATCTATAATAATAAAATGTAATCGAATTGTATTTCAAGCGAATAATTTATTTTTTTAAATATTAAAATTTTAAAAATACACAATACCATGAACACTAAAAATATATATAAAACTCTGCTGTTACAATTTTTGGTCAAATTTATATGATATCTCTAAATTTAGGTATGACCTAATTTTTGAAGAAATTTTCTTCAAAATACAATTATTATCAGGCGACAAATCATGAAAACAGAAATAAAAAAGGATTGGGTGGTTTTATGAAACCGCGGTAAAAGTGAAAATTGATATATAACTATAGACGCCGCCATATTGGCCTCGGCTGATCTGACGTCACCGACACGTGACATGCGACACACAGACCAAAGACGACGTAATAAAAGTTTCACACATTTGATAATCACATTTTCGGAGTCGGTTACTAAAAACCCAGGCTTTTCCACATTTTTCTCTTAAATAGATCTGTTCCCACTGAATAACTCATAAAGTGAGTATTCATTCGCCAGTAACAGCATGGAAAAACTAGGTGGAAAAATGTCGACTCTCCCGGATTCATATCACTGTCTTATATGTTACCATGAGTTTACGATTTGTGAAGTTTACTATACTCGCTACCGTCTCTGTAAATTATTTGTATTAAAACTTTGAACAGCGCCTCTGGTGGTAACTAAGAGAATCATATTTTGAGGTCAAAAGTGTCATGAATTTCGACACCTAACTTACCGTTTTGTTTTACGTGGGGAAATCCATCAAGGATACCCACCACTTTCGGGGGAAGTGGCGGATTATGTGAGACTCCTACTCACTAAAACCCCACGGTGTCCTCCCCTTCGCCAGGTACCGGGGCTGTGGGGACGCTTTGGCACTCTTCCACTGCCCCGGCGGCGCTGGACCTCGCGATCCCCGTCGCGCAGCCCCTCTTAACAGGGGGCAGCATGTCGTCTAAAGTGGTGCACGGAGACACAGCGTACACCACTTCGGGGGTTCCAGTGGCAACAGGCACCCCCGTACCTGCCGCAACCCCATCTCGACCGGGCGGACTAGATGGAAAGCCCACCCCCATTCGGGCCAAGTGGCCCACCACCCAGTGTGCGCTCCTTGTGTCCCCTCTTGGACAAAGAGGGGTACTGAGGAGCGCCCTCCCTGATCCGAATTAGTTTCACCGGGGCCCCGGCTCGACCCCAGTTACTTGGCCCCTCGCCACGACAAGGCCTGTACCCTTGGGGGGGGGGGCACGTAACTTACCGAACGTAATCTATACCAACTCATGTCATGGTAAAGGCTCTGTACAACATGGGTTTTTATAGAAAACTCATCCGCCGAAATTTGTATCGCTTCACATTAACAGCTACCAACAGTTTGTGTGAAAAAAACAATATTTTTCCTATTTTTCCTGTAATTTTCATATGAACCTTCTTCTGACAATAACTAACAGAACAAAAAAAAATTGTTATGAAATATGAAAAATGAAATTTTAGCGAAATTACATAAACATAACCAATATGAAAACTTAATGAAAATATAAATTTTATATAACTGTCCGTTGATTGACGTTCTAATTAAACATTCCTAGTTTGCTAGGATAGCTATTATGTTTGGTATATAATATAAAAAAAAATATTAAAATAGTCGTTTCGGATTATTATGACCACATAGTTTCCTGACATTTTTATATTTAAGATTTATAATACAAATAAGAAGCTAGTTTTTTTACATAATCTACTAACGTTTATCAAATTATCTTAATCTATATAATCTAACCTAAATCTTAATGCTAAGACACGACTAAACAATTACACAATATGTTTTGTTTTACATTCTCATTTCATGACATTCAAACAATTTATTACTTTGTATGAATTTGAATATAGATATCATTTAAATTTATAATAATAATTTAGTTTAGGTAAGCGACCTTCTTACAGCGCCACCTGCCTCTAAATTAGGACACATCTTTTTTAAAACCTGCTCGATAAAAATATAGCGACCCTCATTATTCGACAAATTTATATATTATGTAAAGATACGGTCACCAGACATTCATGTTTGATATTATATTTTAATGGTATCTTTTAATTGAATTTTTAATGGAATAACATAATATCACTATTAAAAGATAATTTGTAATATTAACTATTTATTTCAACCCTTTTTTTTAAATTTTGGACCGTAAAATCTACCACTACAATATTAAAATCTACCATTGGATCGGAACGCGGCCACACACTGAAAAGATCCGGGGCAAGAACCTTAGCAGGCTTGTCTTTTTTTTTTCATTTTAAAATATATATGCAATAACTAAAGTATTGTTACATTATACATTAAATTTATAAGATATTGGCTTGAGGAGAAATCAACCACAAGCACTTTTATCTGCTGAATATTTATATTAATAACTAATTAGCCATTTTCATATTTTCCCTGTGTTAGTCCGGGTTTCTTTGCAGAATAGACCATCTGCCTTCCAGCCAGGAAGCTCGTAAAAGGCGAGCATAAGCTTACCGCCTCTAACATGCTTTAAATGGCTGTAAATAAAAGAATAAATAAAAAAAAGTATTTAATATCAAAGGTTGAACACGTATTCAATTTTAAGGTATAATTCTGTAGCTGGACATTTAATTAAGGACAGTAAACTATAATGAAAAATAGAGTTAAACAAAACTAATAATCTGCAGTATTATAATATCTTTAACAGTTCCATTTTATTACGTGTAAAATCAGTACCCAGTAGCAAAACCTTTCTTAGTAATTACCGCTTGACACTGATGTGGCACAGACATTATCAGTTTCTGGCATGTTGCGACAGGAATGTTTGCCCATGCCTCACAAAAAGCTTCATTAAGTTCATCTAAAGTTGTGGTACGATAAGTGGCTACTTTTTTCTTGATTTCGTGCCAAAGGTGCTCGAT
>NJDC01003266.1:85405-96302 GCA_002245475.1 Calephelis virginiensis
AGAGGGCACTTCAAAGGTGGTCTCATTGCTATAATATCTAGATTTGATGATGCGATCTAAAAGAAATCGGGGAAAATACAAAGTGTTTATGTAGATAAATGAAGTAGTTTTTTTTACAGATTTATTATGATTAAATTATTATTGACAAGATCGTATTAAAAAAAGTTTATTCTGGATATTTGAAATCCAAAGATATCTAACTAAAAACTTAAAAATCACATAAGAATATAATATTATAACAGGTTTCCCAAAAACTAAATTAAAGTAATTTTTATTATCTTTGAAACTTAGATCAATAAAACGATCACATTTCATATAATATCGGTCAATTATATTGCATATGTTTTGATAAGTATTTCTTACCTTTATATCTGTTAGATGGTACATTTTTCCTAGCGCTAATAATAATAAATTGTCAGGACAGTTCTACAGGGTTTCTTATTCTTGAATCTAGATTTCATACAAATAGGAAATTGGAAACGGATATATGTCATACCAGCTGTTGCCCGCGGCGTCGCCCGCGTGGGTAATGGGGACAGGAACTGTTTTCGGGATAAAAACTATCCTATGTGTTAATCCAAGTTATCCTCTATGTGTGTGCCAAATTTCATGAAAATCGGTTAAGCACTTTTTGCATAAATAAGTAACAAACATACAAACTTTCGCATATATAATACTAATTATTAGAAATTAGGATAGGATATAAAGATTAGGATTGCGTACTCTTGAACACTAAAATGTAGTGATTATATTCTCTTTGTTGAACACAATAAAATATGTAATAAGTATGTTCATTGATGTTGATATTATAATGGAAAATATTCTAATTTTATTGATTCGAACTAGAATCTTCACTATTTAGAGTACAACAAAGTATCTTCGCACCCACATTCCCGAAAAAGTAGGTAAACGTACAATTAAGACACACACTCTGTCTCTTTTTCTTACTATTACTTATTTGTACGTTATTTAAGTACCTTACGTTTAGAGTTAGACTAAATTTCTAGTTGTTTTTTTTTTATTAGTAAAGACACACACAACGTGGTAGTTTGCAAGCTTATCGCGAACCGGGCACGTGTCCAAACCCGGGTAACGTTGTTTTTATTAGAAAATTGAAAACAACACAATTCCTTTGCCCGACACGGAAACCGAACTCGGGACCTCTTGGAGTCAAGTTCTACACCGAAACTCTAGACTACAAACTAACGAAATAACTATAAACCCATACTAGTATAATAAATGCGAAAGTCTATCTGTTTGTCTGTTTGTTGCTATTTCACAACTAAAGAGCTGACCAGATTTTCATGAAATTTGATATGCACCGGACATCGCGACAGAGTTTAAAGTACCATGCCCATAATCTTGATGCGTGGCTATCTACAACTGTGCCATTCCGAAGACATTTTTTACCCCGCACCACACCTTTGTGAAATCAGTTACCGAGGGCGGTATTCCCAAACAATTATGACTTAGGAACCTTCAAGAAAAGAGTGTACTCATTCGTTGAAGGTCGGAAAACGCATCTGTGATACTCCTGGTGTTGCGGATGTCCGTGGGCAGCAGTGATCACTTTCCATCAGGTGACCGACTTGCTCGTTTGCCTCCTCTTGTATAAAAAATGCATATAAATAAAGATCTGGGTTCAAACGTAGGCTATTTTTTTAAAGATCTACCCTCAAATAGGTGATAAAATTCGTATGAAAATCAGTACTGTTCTACGCTGACGAAGTCGCGGGCAAATAGCTAGTGTTATTATATTCAGGTGGCAGTGACCAATTTTATATCGTCCCACTTTAGAAATAAAAAGTATTGTTATGTAACAATCATAAGCTCAGTCAATGATTAACCTACATTGTAAATAAAGGTTTTATTAGCGATAATCACTTCTCCGCTACATTTTACATAAGTGTTATGTAAAATCAGTGCAAGAGCATAAACATTAATTTAAAGCTAATGATATTTTAATGACTCAATTTTAATGGCCCAACGTAACGCGAGATTACTTATATTATGCACGTTTAATATATGCGTATACTTAAGATAGTCTTGCTTGTGTTCTACTGTCTCTAGTTATTACCGCTTCCGTTCTTAAAGAGAATTCAAAATTTAGGACCGTCGCACATTATATAGTCGCATGATTAGTGGCTGATCAAAGGTTCTTTCATTACCCTTTCACATTTATAAATTTGTTCTGCTATGTTATGGCTGTGAATATATATCTACACGCAAAACGAAAAATGCTCAATAATGGCTCAATAATTTGGGTAAGTGTATTTTTATCCTATTATCCTATTAATATTATAAATGCGAAAGTTTGTAAGTATGTATGTATTGATGTTTGTTACTCTTTCACGCTCGAATGGCTGAACGGGTTTGTCTGAAATTTGGAAGACAGATAGATTGTGACCTGGATTAACATATAGGCTATTTTTAATCCCGATCGCACACCGGGTTTCTGTGAAAACGCGGGCGAAGCCGCAGGTAGCAGCTAGTTGTAATATAAAAAATAAAGTTTATTTTTACCTTAACATTGGGAATTGTTATTTTAATAAATTAGTTTTTACAATGATGTTACATATGTGCTTAATTTATTTTTTGCTGCCTGCACTTAAAAAGTACCTACTTACAATTTGGGAATTTGGGGATTTGAAGCAAAACTCTAGTAGTTAGGTGGGGCCTATTAAATATTTACTACGAATAATGTGTGGGACTTAGTGTCTTCAGCTAGTTGTGGGTGACCTGATTGTGCCTCTGCCTACTCTTCGGGGATATGGGCGTGAAGATACTTTTTACTAGGAATAATTCGTTCTTTCTGAGCCAACTTACTGCAACAACCTTAATACAGATAGTAAATGATAATGTCTAAATAAGCCCCAATATATTTGTATCAGAATAACTGAGTTTACAGTATTATAATGACAATTATTCATAAACTATATGTGTACCTAAGTCCAAATTATTTGCGGAATACTTATGTGTGATCAATCACCAAATACTATACATATTATGCCATAAGACATACCTATAAAGAAGTGCGACATAATAATTAATGTGTGATGACCTTTAGACCTACATATATTAATTTTTATTTCCCTTTGTCATCGCATCACACCTGATTTGAAATAACAATTACATAAATATTTTTTTGTTGTTATAATTATATCCTATATATAGGAAAAGGTTCAGAAAGAAAAAATATTATAAGTGTACATTAGAAAACAGAAACATTATAAAACTTATCAAAAACATAAATTTAACATAATTGTCAGTCGATTGACATTTGAATTTAATATTCATAGTAATAGTGCAACCTACATTTATTCAGAAAAACAGCGTCGCTAGTATGATGTTTAGCTTAGATTAAAAGAAGTTCCACGTGGTTGTAAACACACCTTCCAAGAAAGGTAACCTAGGTAAAAACCAGACGGTTTCAAACCAATGTTTACAAACGTCTTAAAACCGTCATAGAGCTTAATGTATAAAATAGCGGTAATAATATAACAAAATAATAAAAAAGTGTAGTTGTAGAAATTTGATTAGCAGTGCTCAACACTTTAGAAACTGAAAGCGGAATGACTCTTCATGTAATAGCTGTTATAGTTCCGTAATAGGTTGGTGGTACTAAGTACTATACGAGAGAACAGCATCTGCCCCATCAGTTAATACTAAATAAGTTTACGTTAGAGTAAATATTTCAACTAAATGCCTGTTACAAAAGCTTCCAGCTAAAACTCTTAAAAACTTCTCAAGAATAATTGAAGCGTAGTTAAACTGAAAAAAACCGACTTCAATTTAACAATTAAATCATCTACGTACACAAAAAATTAGTATTTCAATGGGATTCCAGTTTTAGATCCACACTTAGCAGTACTGGAACCACCTCAGAAGTACGCTCTTTCAAATTCAAAAAAAATTTAAAAACCGGTTAAGAAATAACGGAGAAATAGATTAATAATAGAAACACTTAAAAGAAATTAGAAGTCGAACATATAGCCTCCTTTTTCGAAGTCGATTAAAAACAATGCAGAAGTTATTTATAAAGTCGAACATCTGCCTGGTCGTGTGCACTCTTACAATTACAGTAGATAACCCGATACCGACAAAAACCTAATTAACGAATGCCAATATTATGTTTTTGGTTGGACGTGCTACCAAAATCCCACGACCAGTTCCCATAGCATCAATCTTCCCTGTTTTGATTTCCCGGTTATAGCTGATTGCAAAAATATATAACGGTCAAGATATTTTCAACTTAATTTCAGGTATTTAAAATTCAAATTGCCTTGAAGGTAGCCTTGTAATTAAAAAAACTGGATGTGTATGAAGACCCGCATGTTTTGCCCTTCGCAGTCGCGTTTAGGGTGGTAGCCCTTACGCGGTTAAAGTGCCCAATTTAACATATGCCTAATTTTGTTAATAGTACTTTTAAAGTACGTTTTCACACGCAATATTATATTTCAAGTGGTGAATCCCTGAATGAATCCAATTCTGCGTACAAATGGCACTTTAAACCGACTTAAAAGAAGGAGGTTTTTAAACTGTTATTGTATGTTTGATATGCTATTACAATCACTTATCAGATTATGGATTTTTTGATTGTGAGTAATTATCCTACTTAGCCCATATCCCCGAAGAGGTAGGCAGCGGCACAACCAAGGCCCCCACGACTTGCCTAAGTCCCAAAATATGATAGAAGGCAAGCCTATCGCCTACCGGGCACGTATCCAATCCCAGGCAACGTTTTTTTTAATAGAAAATTGAAAATATACATTTTCAATTTTTTTTGTTCCCCGACCCGAAAATTGAACCCGGAACCTCAAGAAGTCAAGTCCGAAGCCGGCCCGATAGACCACAGAGGTGGATTCTTGATTGTGTCTTCTAAGATAGGTCATATTTTGATAAGGAAATCAAATTTGATTAAAATGTACCTTATAGGTGGTTTTTGCGCGATACTTCATGTTATAACTTCAAATAATAATACCATTTGTTTTTATAAACAACATGTATTTCTGCCATCGGCTTCTTTGCCTTCAAATGATTTTAAACCAATTTTACTTAATAACTAGCCGACTTAGAGAACTTTGTTTATAAATATTAAGCTGTAGTGTTCTTTTTTCTTGTCATTTTCCCAGTTAAAGTTAAATACACAGTAAAAAAATGTTCGACTTGGTTAATTCATTCTCAAATTATGACGTATTCATGAAATTTGGAAGGATTTATTTTTATACTCATATATTCACGTTGTTAAAATGTTGCGGTTTGGTTGTTGGACATGAGGTCCCAGGTTCAATCCCAACAATAAAATGTGTTTTATCATTTTTTTAATAAAAACAACTTTGCCCTGGATAATACACGTGCTCAGTAGGAGACTTATAATATTGCGGGACTTATTGTCTTCGGCTATTCGTAGATGCTCTTGTTG
The DNA here is from genome assembly GCA_002245475.1 of Calephelis virginiensis. Classification (NCBI taxonomy): domain Eukaryota; kingdom Metazoa; phylum Arthropoda; class Insecta; order Lepidoptera; family Riodinidae; genus Calephelis; species Calephelis virginiensis. Next base: position 90,828 of record NJDC01003266.1, read on the forward strand.
TAGCTCTGTCTATGTCTTCGAGGTTACGAAAAGATACTTTTTTATGTATTATAGGTTGTATGACATGAATGATTCATTAAAAACGTATTATAGTAATTATCATTCATGAATGGCGACCGGTATTATCGTTCCACTTTAGATGCGCCCTTCAAAGGGGAGTGATCGGCACACCACCATGACTTGTATGCGGGTAGTTTCCCTTACTGTTTTATTGTTTGACGGTTGGCACTACACCAATTAACATATTGATTTACATCAGATAAGGCAAACATTTTGACGGATGTGACGACCCTATCGCCTAGGGGAAAATGAATAATTTAGATTAGTGAATGTAGTAAAGCTATACTGATTTTGTTAATGTCATTGTTCGTACTGTCATCTGCGGACACAAAAATAAGTATTTTCTCGATTTCCCTGGTATTCATCATATTTTTATGAATATTGTGAATACTATCCAGACTCGGTGGTAATAAATAGAACCTTGAAACTACGTTCTTTCAAATAGCCAAAAAAATTGGTTCAGAACTGACGAAGAAATTGATTAACATATTTATGATAAAAGAAAGACATGTAAGTTATACTATTTTTAACTCAAGAACGGTTGAACCGATTTGGCTGAAAATAAAAGGGAGAGAGCTTAGAACCCAGAGACGCAACATTTTTATTTTTTTTCGTACAAACTGAACTTGTATGATAAATTATAAAAAACGTAGGAGTCGAATATATACCTTTATTTGCCTGCATAGCGTCAGTGCTTGTCGTTGACGTGTTTCGGTTCTGAGGATAAGGTAGCCGGTGTAGTTAATTTTGCTTGAGGCCTAGTCTAAGACCAGGCTCAGGTTGACAACGCACCATTACCACCTTTAGTGTCTCTAGGCAGCTTGAATTTCTTACCATCAGGAAATCCGTCTGCTTGGACATGTTTTGGAGTCGGTTAAAAAAACCTGATCTAAATTTAACCAATTTGCGTCCGCCTAACTCTCCAGTCACGTTCAAAAACAAAAGGCCGGCGGCGACCACCGTCGACTTTTCTGAGAAACCCCAAGTACTACATTTAGCTCGTCCCTTTGAGCGAAAATAAGTTTGCTGCTTTTACAAAGTGATTTGCAAGAGTAAACGTCATAGAGGCTATTGCTTCTAAAAATATATTTAGTGAACATGTACATACATACAGTAGTAGGTACTATTTTAATTATGCGCTTCGGCTATTTTCGTCAAGCTTCGGAAATCCGAATGTACTTTAAAGATATCTATATAGAGTTGTTATTACATAATTAATCATTTGGCTTAAATTTAGAATAGACCAGCCAATTTAAACATAAAAGTAAAAAGAGTAAAACGTGTAAAGCCGAAGCGCATAATTGAAATAGTAGTATTGTTCATACATGTGTGTACACTCTCATCGACTTTCGGTGGAACTTTATTTTACTACTAATTTTTAAACAACAACATATAGTAACATTTCTATATTACATTTTAACTATTAGTTACAATTAAGCTAACAATTTTTTTTTATATAAACCAACCGCATTGTTTTTTTTTATTTTGTTCTGTAATAACCGCAGATTGAAGGTTATAGGCTGTACTTTCTTTGAATGCTGGTAAGTATACTAAAAATATGTATATAATTTTCTCATCATCCTCCTGATGGTAAATCTTTTTGTGTAAGGGGGCATGGGAACTCAAGATCTCTTTTTTACCATTACTTCTCCACTTTAAACGGTCTGCTGCATCTCTTATAGTAGACTTTTACTGACTTTTTTACGTAAGAGATAACTGCAGCCTATATTTACCATAGATGTTCTAGGTGCGTCGCTGTCCTGTGGCCAGGGTGTTACGCCAATTGTGCAAGTCTACCGGCTAACCTATTCTCTGGACCGGAACATGTCATTGTCCTTATGGAGTAATGGAAGGCGGCGGATCATCACCTAGGCAAGTACGAGCTGCCAGAGGTAGATGGTCCGTTCTACCATGGTAATCTCTATACGAGAATATAAAAGATAAACATGTTAGTTACACTATATTTTTTTACTCAATAACGGAAGAACTGATTTAGCTGAAAATTGATATGGAGGTTGCTTAAAACTAGGATACAGACATATGATACTTTTAATCCCGTTCGACTATGAGTATACTAGGAAAAACTACATTTTTATTTTTCCTTACAAACTGATTGGATGGAACGAAGTTCGTCGGAGCAGCTAGTGCAATATCTACATAGAAGAACCGAATCAACACGGGGTAGAACCTCTTTCTTCACTTTAATCGACTGAAAGTTGAAGTTAAACCTACCCCGAGGAATAACTGATCAGCCACAGTAACCTAGATTTTTAAGGAACACACTGAGACCAAAAAGGCGACTTTTTATTGGTTAGTTTTCACTATATTTACACAAGGTAGGTGTCTACTGTGTTCGTCTACTTTCGTCTTCCTTTAGAACATAGCTCGATGATTTTTTTAATGTTCTAAAAAAAACAACGTTGTCTGAGATTGGATATGTGCCTGGTTGGCTATTAGCTTACCACCTATCACATTGTGACACTAAGTAGTATCTTCGGCTAGTCAATGGTGCCCTGATGATGCCTCTATCTGCCTCTTCAGGATTAAGAGCGTGAAGATATTTTTATAGTAAAAAACGATTAAACCAAAATACTTATGTGATTCCAGATGCTAAAAATATATATTGTCGATAGATACCCCAAAAAGGTAAAAATGATAAATTATAGAAATAAATAAATATCATGCAAATGGAATCTAACCCCAAAGTAAGCAAAATTATATGCTTGTGCTATGGGTGTTACTGTTAGTTAATAAACACCCAGACCCGGAAACATATAAAATAAATGTTCACCACACAAATGCCCCCGTCGGGAATCGAACACAATCCTCCCGGTTGGTCTGTGGAGTTAGGCGTATACGCTAGCCCCTCGACCAACGAGGCGGTCAATTATTAAATATTATGTAAGACAGACTTCTTGCTTGGTCAAGTAAATTTACAAAGTATACTAACTCAATAATAGAAGCTAGCGACGACATAGTGGCTAAAAAACATAAGCCAAGACCAGAACACAAAAGCTAATATTAAAATAATACTTTTGATTAAAAACTATGGTTATTACGGTGTCGCTGTTGCATCAACGTTGCGCTATAATGATATGTGGTGAATGTAAGTGTACAGCGAACGATAACTTTTACATGGAATCATGCAATGATGAACACCGAGGGGATGTGGCATCTTCGGTTTTAGCCTATTGCTCTTCTTGGTCACGCTTTTTGACAGGTGTAGCTCTATACACACAAAACTAAGTTGAAATCTAAATAATGCATTTTTTTGTTTTAAACTTAGCAATGGTAACGATTGGGTAGCACAAAACATATAGCATAGCAACAAAATAAAATAGCTGATAAAAATCCCAAGCTATGTAGTAACATTTCGCAATTATTTACGCTACTTAGTGTTGCATGGTCTAGCGGTCTAGCGTAGGACTTGACTTCTTTACGTGCCGGGTTCGATTCCCGGTCGGGCCACAAAAAAAATTCTATTAAAAATAACGTCGTATCGGATAAGAGATGTGCCCGGTTAGCGATGGGTTTGCAAAATATCATATTGTGGGACTTACTGTCTTCGGCTAGTCGTAGGTACCCTGGTTGTGCCTCTGCTTACTACTACTGCCTGCCTTTTTTTACTTTACTTACAGTTATTTCGGAATAAAGAAATGATTGAAAGAATTAAGATATGAAACACATAAAGCTTCAGTTTACTATATTATTACATGTTATGTATATATTAGTCAACAATAGGTATCTTCTTTTATACTTGGTATATAGCGTCTATTTATAGGTACTTCATTTGTACCTACTATGTGGTTCAGAATATACGAGAAGCTATGGTGAAGTATTTAATAATTTTAAATTAATTAACCTTTGACAACAGCCAGTAAACTTCATCACAGCAATAAAACCGTAATAAAAAAGTAATAAATATTCATGTCAAATGATTAAAATATTCATGGTTTCGTTTTCTGTCGATAGTTGAATGTGGAGGCGTTTGTCGAGTTACTTGGTGTCATAAATTCGCACTCCAGTTGTTTGCCACACCCTTCTAAATACCTAATGACCGTTTAGAGAATGCAATCAAGGATAAATCGTTAGATTTTGATAAGATTGGTTTAAGTTTAGTTATTGTTAGTATTTGCAATGTTGCTGTTTATTTTGTCACTATTCCAGGGACATATTTTGTCTAAAAGTAAAATATTTGCCAGCTTAACAAATTTTTTTGCTATTAACACTTCCATTAAAATATTAAAACGATGTTTTTTTAATGACGGTTCTTATCGAGCAGTACAAGCACTGCCCTTCCTGGCAGCGAGATTGAAAAAGTGTAACAAGATTATTTTTCGATACTTTCTTGTACAGTATGTTACAACTACCTTCAGACGGGGGGTCTTTAATTAATAAATGTACATTTTTTGTTATATCACTTAGCTTACGGCTCTCCTGATTGAAAGAGGACAGTCGCGTATAAACACTATAGAATTTGATCTGAGGTGATATGTAGATGTCTACCGGTATCCACTCCACTACGAAATACGACTATAGTGAGCACTGACAAATTGGCGACAGGATAGAAAAGTGTACATAATTTAATGAAATCGGTAAATTTTTCACATCCAAAATTTAGACATCCATGTAAGCAACACATCGTTGATATGGTGAATGTGTACATTGCATAAGGGTATATGGTTTTAGCTCTACAACCAGTAGCTTTTATTTCCTTGTGATAAAGTTGATATTGCTGTAAACGTGTAGAGGTCGAGGCTATCTGATGATAAGGTTAAACTGTTGGTGGGTTGACTGAGCCCAAATGACAAACTCACGACTGTTGATACGAGTTACACTGTTTGTCGACGGCACAAACTGATTTTTCCGAGAAGGTTGAATTTTAAAAGCGTACAAATAACCAGAAACTGTATTTTGGTTACTGTTATTTAATCCACTTCATTTCTTTTGTCAAGACAGCGAATAAGCACATGTCTGTCTTAGTTGTACCTCTGGTTAACTCTGGTTAATATGCGGGCGTGAAGATACTTACCACCTATTCACGGTCAATCATGAGATATTTGTAAGATATCCTACAAAATCTAAACAAGACGGTACTAAATACGGTTTTAATGTCTACATAGGTCAAACCAAACCAAAATGAAAAAAAAAACATTAAATCACCAACTCAGTCAGTAATTACCAACAAGACCACTGGTGGTAAAGTGCTGTGCAGTAATTTGCTCTGAAGGAATCTACAAACTTACCTATTTCTGCCGCCTTAATGACTCTGTCATGTTCCAGTCTGAAGGGTAGAGCAGCCGGTAGATTTGCACAAAAGGCTCATCCAAGCCGCAGGACAACAATACACCTATAACATCTATGGTGTCTATGAAACACAGTTGTCTCTTACCATCAGGAGAACCGTGTACTTAG
>NJDC01003266.1:106747-125466 GCA_002245475.1 Calephelis virginiensis
CGTATATTTCTTTTAACACAGATTTATAATATTAACACACTAAGGGCCACTTGCACTTTCCTGGGTAAAGTTTGATATTGGGTAAAACTGTCAAATATAATATATTGAATTAGACTTATGTTAGAAACTAACTTAGATTTAAATATTTAACCCAGGAACGTGCAAGTGGGCCTAAGAGACGTCAATCATCTTGTAACCCGTCATGAAGTTGACATTTTCTATACGAAATATTTTTCCAGTTTCGCAAAAAATATTTATTATATTTGTTTAAAAATAATTGAAAATTTCCCCGTGTTGGTCCGGGCTCCTTTGCAGAATATTCCATCTGCCTTCCTGGGAGGAAGCTCGTAAAAGGCGAGCATAGGCTCACTAACACCGTGACATCTGACTAGGTGGTAGAGTTTCACAGCGACTCACCCGGATTGGTACCACGCCTTACCTATTCCTGCCGCCATAACGTCATGACGTGTTCCGGTTTGGAGGGTAAGGTAGCCGGTTAAGCTACTTTTGCACGAGGCCTAACATCCTGGCCTCAGGTTGGCAACGCACCATTACCACCTTTGGTGTCTCTAGGTGGCGTGAATTTCTTACCATCAACAAATCCGTCTGCTTGTTTGGAAGACAAAAATTATCATAAATAAAACGTCACATTTGAGGGTGCTTATTGAATTTATTTCAGTAGTAGCTGTTGAACACAGCGTTGCCCACGTGGTTAATGGTCCCACAGGAACTGTAGGACCATTTTTTCGGGATAAAAACTAGCCCATGTGTTAATCCAAGTTACCTTCTATGTGTGTTTGCCAAATTTTATGAAAATCGGTTAAATAAAAAAAATATTAGTAGGTTTTACATATTATAAGTAGGTACTATCTGTTTACCCGCAACTTCGTCAGCGTAAATTTTCATACAAAGGGGGATGGAGTGGTTATAGTCGTTTTGAGGGATAATTTAAAAAAAAGTTGGTTTATTTCAACTCGGGACTTTAATTAACCATATGCATATCAAATTTCATGGAAATCAGCGGTATAGCCATGAAAGGGTAACAAACAGACAAACTCTTGCATTCACAACATTTACAAGTAAGCATGAATTGTATGTATTAGTATCGTTAACTAGTACTCCTATCACAAGCATAAAATTTGCTTACTTTAAGACTAAACTGTTTTGATTAATTTGTTCTGAGCTATGTTTATCCCCCAAAGTAATAAAACTATTTTTTTAACCTACCTACCAGATAACCTACAAGGAATGTAGCTTAGAACCGTCTCGATCACGTCAGCTTTCAAACAAAAAATTCCACATCGTAATCGGTCTATTCATTTAAAAGTTGTGATGCCAAAGACACACACTTACGTCAAACTTATAAAAACTTTTCCATCGAGGGTTAATTATTTTTTGGTTTTGTAAGTTGCTTCCTGTTTTATCATAATACCTCCAAAAATATATTTATAAAGTTTCATGGTGATTGGATAAGTAGGTTTTGCATGAAAGGGTAACAAACAAACTAATATTCGCATTTGCAATATTATAGTGGGGAAAGGTTTTGCCAGGGTTTCTTATTTTTTCGATTTTATGATTTTTAAAATGTTATATTCCTCTCTGTTATGGATTTTTTGCTACTATTAATGTTACCTTAGTATATTTGTAAATAGTTACTAGCGAAATGCAAACTTACAATTAGCTTATTCCGATATAGGCAGATTTGTAGAAATCGTGACACATCAAACTTGATACTCTCTACCTACATCGCAAGGAACTTGGCGTGCATATGTAGCTTTTAAAATTTATTTTAGCCTCCCTGCCATTGTTTACCACGACGCCAACGAGATCGTAAACAGCGACGTTGTAAATATAAAACAAAGCGACATTTACAAATGCGACAGAAAATTAATTCAGTTGCGACGCAATCCATTTCTGCTCTCAATTTCAAATGAGCAACGGCCGTGTTACATTAATTTCATTGTAATCTGCGCAGTATTGCAAAATACGAAATTTTCCTGTATCACTGCGTACGTATACTGGACTTATTTGAAGGATATATGTTCATTGTATTGTTACTAAGCAGAACAGAGGGTGTTTGCTACTAACACCGTGACCTTATCTAGATAGTAAAGCTTTGAAACGACTCTACTGGATATGTATCATTTTAATAGTTTCTATAACCATACCACAAACACATACCGTTGTTGTTTTCCGCCTTAAAGTATAGGGTAGACATTTTTTATATCATAACATAGGCCTATTGATAATAGACAACAATGGACTATTAACACCATTGATGTTATTGGTGCATCAACTTATACTAACTTGCCTGTAGCGGTCAAGATGTATAGTTTGATTCAGGCTTAAAATTTATCAAGTTAGAGCTTGTAGAGTTAGCGAGTGTAGATTTAGAAGCTTGGCTCTATACGAAATTTGATAGTTTTTTGACAAAGTTGAATATCTTAAATAAAAGTAAAATATCTTCAGGCCCATATCTCCTAAGAGGTAGAAAGGGGTCCCACCCAGGACTAGCCGAAAACACTATGTCCCATAATGTGATAAGAGACAAGCCTATCGCCAAACGGGGACATATATAAACCCGGGCTGCCCGACCCTGGGGATTGAACCCGGGACCTCAAGAATACAAGTTTGACGCCGGACCGCTAGACCACAGTGGTGATAACATATAAGGAATCACATTGGTAATATTTCACTTGAAATGTTTTTGATGTGATCTATATTTCTTTTCCGTGAACGGATGAATCCACTTCACTTATTCTTTTTTTATTGTATTAGTTACTAACTGAAAATTCATATAAAAAAAAGACAATATTCATTGTTAGGACAGAACAAAGTTTGTTGGCTCAGCTAGTTCTCTAAGAAAAGCAACGTTACCCCGGAGTGCGCATGGCTGTCGATAGGTTCACCACCAATCACATTGTAGGACTTGAGTACATTTGGCATGTCGGGCGTGCACTGGTCGCACCTCTGCCAACCTCTGCGGGGAGACGGAAGTATTTTTTTTTTCCAAATTCGAATTTTTATTTCACATACAGTTACCAAATTATTAATGATTAAACAGTTTCATAAAAAAAATGTTGCCATATCGAAATATTGATGCTCGTATAATCTATAACCATTAATCTTGTGCTGTTAATTCTGGTTTCTCAGAATCCAAAAGCTGTGTAAATGGATATTTCAGATTGAAATATAAAGTATATTTGCCAATATTTGACAGCAAAAAAAGATACCTTATTATTGTTAATTATTTATTGTATAAAACATAGTATGTTACAAAATATACTTAAAAGTAAACACAACAAACTGCAAAGGCGAGTTCATCTTTCATCAACGTCATCATCTAATAAAAGATTTTTTTTCCAGTAGTGAGTTTTCTACTGAACCACTAGATACCGCGAAGTTCACTTTTGGAAACGCTTGCGCTGGTCTACATCTGGTAGTTAAACAAGCAAACAAAGATAAAAAAAGACATTTTTTTTGATATTGGAAGGCAAACAAGCAGACGGATTTCCTGATGGAAAGAAATTCACGCCGCCTAGACACCAAAGGTGGTAATGGTGCGTTGCCAACCTGAGGCCGGGATGTTAGGCCACGAGCAAAGTTTACCGGCTACCTGACCCTCCTAACGGGAACACGTCATGACGTTATGGCGGCAGGAATAGGTAAGGCGGTGGTACCAATAGGGTGAGTCGCTGCGAAACTCTACCACCTAGTCAGATGTCACGGTGTTGGTGACGGTAAGCCTGTGCTCGCCTTTTACCAGCTGCCTGGCAGGAAGGCAGATGGTCTATTCTGCAAAGAGCCCGGACCAACACTGGGAAAATGCCTGTCTCCCTGTGATGTGGTCAATACTTTCCTACAACAAATACTAGAAGAGTTATGACTCTCCGAAACCGGGGTGTTTCTTATGAAAAATGTAACGAATGTGAAGAGGCCAGGCAGGTCTGCCAGTATTGTGAAATTTAGAACTCGATACTCTCTGCCTTCCCCGCAAGTGACATGGCGTGAAGATATATATGTAATTAGAAGTTACACGTAATGAATTCAACAAAGTTACACAAGTGAGATGGGTCTAGGCAACCTATTCCGCGTCACCAGCGAACGGGTTGCAGACCTACGCAAGCAGACAAGGTCAGTTGCCCCACTCGCCTCACTTCCTAGTTGGCAACCGACTTGGGCAACTGCCTCTCACTGAATTAGGCGCTTAGGCTTGCAACACTTCACATGTTTAACTATTTATAAGGCAACTGGTCGAGAAATGAATTATAAATAGCCTAGTTAACCGTCCCGGCTTCGCACGGATGTGATATTGATATAAATCAATAAATATCCCTGGACAAGTTACACAAATTAAATCGAACCCCAAGGTAAACAAATTACATGCTTGTGTTATGGGTGTTAGTCAACGATTCTAAAAAAATACTTATAGAGATACCAGAATAAATTTAATTAACACCCAGACCCAGAAATGCAGACATCTAAATGTTCATCACATAAATGCATGCCCCCGACGGGAATCGAACCTGAGTTTTGCAGTGAGTTAAAGAGTTAGACGTGTACGTTAGGCTCTCGAATTATTCCCCGTGTTAGTCCGGGCTCCTGTGCAGAATAGACCATCTGCCTTCCTGCCAGGCAGCTCGTAAAAGGCGAGCATAGGCTTACCGTCACTAACGCCGTGACATCCAACTAGGTGGTAGAGTTTCGCTTCGTCAGTGCTCGCCGTTGACGTGTTCCGGCTGTGAGGATAAGGTAGCCGGTATACTTAATTTCTCTCTATCAGGAAATTTGTCTGCTTGTTTGCCTTCCCATATCATGAAAAAAACATACATAAAAAATGTACCTCTGTCTCCTTTTTTAAAATCAGTTAAATACTGGCTTCAATGTGAAAAATACATAGTTTCGAATTTCCTGAGATTCTATTATCAGGTTCTGACTTAGCAGTGGTTAAAAGTACGCCCTCTTATATATAAAAAAAAAATATTCAAATTGTTTAACAAATAAAGAAGTCGCTGAAACTTCATAAAACATATGGATGTCAAACATAGAATTTTCACCTTTTTTGAAGTTACAAGGGATAACATTAAGTTATACTAAAAAATGAAAGTTTATTTATATAATATGAATGTCAAAAGTAATGTAAAGTCTCATTGTTCAAACTCATGCAAGCACACAAGATTTGTGATTGTGGTGCCCAAGGCAGGTTTTGTGCAGTTACTTGATCATCGCCTCTGTGGTCTAGCGGTCCGGGTGTTGGACTTGACTGCATGAGGTCCTGGGTTCGAATCCCGGGTCGGCCAACAAAAAGAAAATCGGATTTTTCCAATTTTCTAATAAAAAAAATGGATTGGAAATGTGCGCCGATTGGCGATAGGCTTGCCACCTGTCACATTGTGGGACTTAGTGTCTTCGGCTAGTCGTGGGTGCCTTGGTTGTACCCCTCTGCCTACCTCTTCGTGAATATGGGCTTGAAGATACTTTTTTTTTTTACTTGATCATGATATGGAAGATACCTTGCAGCGGCGTTAAACACCTCCATTGTGTATCAAATATCTAATTAGAAGCGAGCGTGTAGAGTAACCTGTTTTCACGCCCATATCCTAAAAGAGGTAGGCAGAGGCACAATTAACTGACCCACAACTAACTGAAGACAAAATTAAATCTCAGAAAACGTTGTTTTTTTAGAAAATTGAACTAGGACAAGCTAACTAAATTTATTGGACTTGAAAATTTACTTCAACATGTCAGATTAAAGTAAAAAATAATAAGTGCGTGTTTAAATACTTTGACGACTTGAGCCAAATGTACGGAAGAATGGAAACGGTCGGTCAGAAACTTTAAAAATATAAGAAGTCACCTAAATACATTAGCCATTATGGTGTTCTAATCTGATTGACACATCAAGCCTACAATACATTATTAATATTTGATACGATCTGGTGCGATCAATTGATTGTGCATTTTAAATGCTCCTATGCACAACGCTAAATTATAAACGTAACATAAACTTCTTCCTTCCTTACTACTTTATCTGTAAAGCCTATTAGGTCTTCATGACGCTCGAGTGACTACACTTTTAGCGTCCTGGGCTCCCCTACCATTATGAATGCTCGTTGAATGTCAAGATAATCTTACACGCGCTATGTCTTAACAATAAATCTCGCTATCAAAGTTTCCTCATTGTATAACTTATCTAATATAGAGTTTAAAACATTCTTGTCTGATCTGAATACGCATGCGATATATGCGGAAAAATAAGTTTTCCGCAGCTCCTTAATTAAAAAAAAAATAATTTTATAACACCACTAGACAAAGCAGACATACAATGCGAATTTGGACGGAGGTACCCGGGGAGACCAAGGCTGACATTCCACGATCAGATCAATCGGATCCTATCCGAGGGTGGTGTCAAGAGTCTCCGAAACCGGCGTGTTTGTATGAAAAGGGAAATGAATGTGAAGGAAGCTAGACAGGTTTGTCAGGATCGTGAGGTCTAGCACTCGATACTCTCTGCCTACTCCGTAAGAGACTTGGCGTGAAGATATTTATGTATGTATATATGAACCATTAGACTTATTTTTATGTAATTGTAGTCAATTATTCAAAATGGGATTCTAGTATATTTGAATGTTACAAAAAAACTCTCACACACAAATGATGTTTATACTCACACAGCGGTAGTTCGTGTGTGTTTAAATTGCTTTATTCAAAAAAAAATAGAACGTACTAGGTTTTATCCGACTTTGAAAAAATAGGTTATATATTCGACTTCTAATTTTTTTTTGTATTTTAATCGATTTCTTCGCTATTTTAGACTGATTTTAATTGTTGTTATTTGAAAAATAAATTATTTGGAATCTGAATAAATCAGGAAAATCGAGGAAATTACACAATTTTGGTATATATATAATAACATAAATATAGAAATAAAATCTATTTTAGCACTTTTACAGCTCTCAAATTATACAACAAGAGGTACCTAAAGGTAAATATGTTAATGTGAATTTACATAAACACATTATTGAAACTCGACGCAGCCTATTTATCTGCAATTCAACTTTCAAGGTTGGTTCTGGGTGTCGGCTGTCACTTCATACTGTAAACTATCTAGGAACAAATCGACTTGTTAGGCGTAAAAACTTGAAGCTATAATACACTTAGGTTACACTTCTGACCAAGCCCTTCTAACAAAAAAAATTCATTTCCAAATGGTGCTGACTCACTCTCATTTACTGACTTCTCTTTCGTTTTGACTCTGTTAATCGCCATTACAAAACTGTTAGAAAGAGAGGTCAAAATATTAGAATGAGTTAGCAATATTTGGAAATGACATCAGGACTTTGATAGGAGTGTATCGTGCAGTAGTAATATACTGGTAGTTTCAACCGTATAACATATCTCAAACTAGAGTGGTTCAACTACAACTGACATCATCGGTGGACTTTGAATGTTAGCTTATTTATAACTTTTTTAATATTTTCAGAACAGAAGCTGGATGCTGGATGATCTAGGGGGTATCGTTTATGCCTAACTTCACCAACCATTCGTAGAACTCGGTTTCGATTACCGAGTTGTGCGTTTTTTTTGTTAGTGGTCAGCAAACAAGCACACCAATACTAAAATTTAAAAAAATTCAAAAACCCTAGGCAAAACCTTTATGTGATGTAGCTAAGAACCATATTGAGCACGTCAACTTTCAAATAAAAGTCGAATCTAAATCGGTCCATCTATAATAAAAAGTTACGATGCCACAGACAGAGGCACGCACGCACGCACGCACACATACACACACGCATACACACATACATACACGCAAACAAACAGACACAAAATTTAAACGTGTTACTAGCGTATTTTAATCACAATCACTAAATTTGTCTTTGTGCCTTTGTATCCTGGGTAAAATAGATAAATGGTTGCAAACGGAGGTTCAGTACATGTTCCTTTATTTTTTTTGTAGGCTATTCATGGTATTAAATTGTAAAAAAAGTGTTTTTATCTTTGGATAGAGACTATTAAATTATGGTTTTACGAGGTATTATGATATATATATTTAGGTATGAGTTTTTATAAACCCCCGACGGAAATAGAGGGATGTTATTTGAACTAAATATTTTTAATTTTAGTGTTATGACTGTTTTTTTAAAGCTACATTTATTAAAGCACCAAGTTTTCGTGTATTAATACAGTTAGTCTTTGCAGTTATTTTTGTTAACATAAAAAGCTAGTAACATTTTAAAAATACACTACAATACAAAGTCAATGAAACAAAGAAACCGAAAATACTTCATTAACTGACTAATGTCCCGGATGTTATTCATAACTTCGTCAAAAATAGCTAAATCTTTCTCTTTGTTTCAGTCAGTGATGTTAATTTGGGGGTTTTCACCTAAACAGGGTAATTAAAAGGGGGATTAGTAATGCCAACTTAAAGGTTTTTTCCTAAAATGGGTAATTAAAAAAAGGGTATTCGGTCAATGATGCAAACTTTTTTTGTTGCAACTATGCAAACAAGGCCAACAAGCAGACGGATCTCCTGATGGTAAGAAATTCACGCTGCCTAGAAACACCAAAGGTGGTAATGGTGCGTTGCCAACCTGAGGCCGGGATGGCAACCTGAGGCTGCCTCACCTTCCGAAGCAGAACACGTCAATGGCAAGCATTGACGTTATGGCGGCAGAAATAGGTAGGGTAGTTGAATGGCGATAAGCAATAGTGTGTCAATCCACAAAAAGTAAAATTAGTGACTGTAAGGACCTACCTATATCTATTTTTTCAAAATTTATTTAATAATAAAAATGTACTTTCTCAATTTTTTTTTCCATTTATGTAACATAAAATCAAGGATTTCTTAAAACTCTTTTTTTTACGTTTAAAACATTTTACACTATCGAAATAGATTAATAGTCAAAAGTTCAACTTTTTGTGGATTGACGCATTATTGCTTATGAGCATCCAGTTGTACCAATCCGGGCGAGTCGCTGCGAAACTCTACCACCTAGTAACTTACGTAAATAGTACTAGGAGATTATTACCTAATCTGAGTAAAGGAGATATTTCAGGGTAAAAGGTTATCTGAGGTGTTTGTTCCATAACAGCTTCTGAGTCTCTGGGTAACTTAATTTTATCCCGTGTCAAAGTTTCTAAGAAATAAACTTAAGACATTTAAGTAAAGTAAGTAAGTATTTTCACGCCCATATCCCCGAAGAGGTTGGCAGAGGCACAACCAGGGCACCCACGACTAGCCCAAGACACTAAGTCCCACAATGTGATAAGTGGCAAGCCTATCGTATCCAATAAAGAGTAACATTTTATTTTATTAGAAAATTGGATAATCCAGATTTTCTCTTCGTTGCTCGACCCGGTATTCGAACCCGGGACCTCATGCAGTCAAGTCCAACACTTGAACCGCTAGACCACAGAGGCGATACATTAACATTTAAGTAATTTAGCAGTTATTTAATTAGTTCTATAGAGCAACATAATAATACAAATTTAGTATAAATTAATGTTAAAAAATATGAAGGAACTATTTTCCCACCAAACAACTCCTAATAGGTAAACACCGGTTCGTTTGCTACTACCACCATGACTTAAAATAAGTGGTAGGCCACTGCCTGAAATATAGGGAAGTTGGAAAACTTTATTAGATGCTTACCACTTGCTACCATTGTCACCTATCGTTTGTAGGTGAAGTATATTTCATATACGAAATAGGTACGTTCGCTAGATTTCCTTCCTACGTAATACTACTGATTACTACTTCGCATTTGATAATCACATAAATAAAAAAAACACGGTACTCATTTCTGCCGCCACGACGTTCGTGCTTGCTATTGACTTGTTCTGGTTCAGAGGACAAGGCGACCGGTAAGCTTGCTTTTGCTCGAGGCCTAACATCCCGACCTCTGGTTGGCAACGCACCTATACCACGTTTGTCAACTCTTGGCGGCGTAAAATTCTTACCATCACGAGATTCGTCTGCTTGTTCGCCTTCCAATACCATTGAAGATAATAAGAACCAAGTGGAATTAAGAATCAGAGCCTTCTAGAGTGTTCTGAGATTATCTGTTCTATGATATCACTACAGATTGAGGAAATAAGTTGCGAATACCACTTCGACATTAAATTATTTGCATATGTCATGATATCATCGAAACAGCCCGATTTTGCGTTGTCATGTCGAACGTGGTCACAAAAGCCTGCCAAGATACTTTTTTTGTAGAAAAGGTGGCAAATGCATCGAGTTTCCCGTGATCTAACATCAAAAAGCCATGACTGTCAATTAACTTAGACAATAGAGACTGCGACAATAAAGTGGATTTGATTTCCCAGCTCCTAATTAGGAGTTCCCTCATGATCCCAAAAATGTTCCTTAAAAATGTTTTACAATAAAGCAGACAAAGTGCCAGACTAAGACTTGTGGCACTAATAAAAATGTGACGTCTTTTAACCGGTTCTTTTAATCTATGTAAACACGGAATTCTCAATCAGGTTTTTACTACATTTTACCAACACCCAATAAACATTCGCAATATATGATACTAATAGTTGCACGCTATTGCGCTTGCACCCTGCAAAAAGGAGGAAAATCTTATATTTTTTTAATCTTTGTAATTGTAGCCCGAAATCCAAACAACCAGACCTTAAGCATTTTGTAAGAATTTTGTGAATATCAGGTATCAATAGTATAATGTAATTAAAATAGAAACTCCTTTTGTAAAATTAAAAATAGCAATTTTATTGTTCTTTCTTCTGTATAAAAAATCATGTTATCCATTGTGGAAACCTATTATTGTAAACCCAATATTATAATTCTATGTTTTTTATATACAAAAGGTTAATTTTATACATGTTAACTGGGTAACAATTACAACAAAATATTTCTTCAACAACCATATTGGACAATTTAAACTTATATTTCATTATTACACTGTAACAACTTTATACACAACTAGCAGTTTTACGCAGCTTCGCCTGCGTAACTTGCCGATTTTGATGTACCAAACCTATGTCACTCAGAGATAATGTAGCATTCTAAAGGTGAAAGAATTTTTGAAATCGGTCCAGTAATTTCGAAGCCTATTCATTTCAAACCAACAAACAAACTAAAAATCAAACATTTCCTCTTTATAATATTAGTATAGATACAATTGCAATAATGAAAGCATATGTTGTAAAAAAATACAAGGGTCTGGCTATCGAAATCATCGGATATTGCTCTTTTATTTTGGATGACAATTTTAATAATTATGAAAAAGTATAATATGAAGATTTGAAGATTAAGAACAGCAAAAGATTATTGGAATCTGATCAGTTCGTCTCATAGATTACTTCAATCACACTTACATACAAACTTTACTATATAATATTGTACAAATGTTAAAACTTATAAACACATGCTAGGTAGTACGTGAATAAATTTAATGTTTTTATATAAAACATTAAGGAGCTAGATTTTTAATAGCTTTGAGCAGGTGATCCGCAACCTGTAGAGTTGTTTACATTATTATTGCTACCTACGTTTTAAAATAAAAAACCTGTGTGGTAAAAACATAACAAAAGGCCCGCTCGATATTTGTAGCTAATTCTTATCACGTAGCAATCAAAAACAGGATCGTCTACGTGATTACATTTTGACAATTAGCAATCGATTGCATTTCGATCGCTATTTGGTAGTTCTTACTATAGCCGTATTGGTCTCTTGTCTTAAACATAAAATTCTCGTGTCACAATGTTACTTACCGTACCACTCCGAAACGGCTTGACCGATTCTCATGAAATTTTTTGAGCATATTGAGTAGATCTGAGAAGCGGCTAACATCTCTTTTTCATACCCCCAAGTGATAACTTATCACTGATAAGGGTGACTGACCACAACTTTTTTTATTAAAATCACATTTAAAAATAATAGCAGAACATTGTCTGCCAGGTCAGCTAGATACCATAATTTTTTTTAAACTACTTAACGGAAAAAATAAATGCGTCTCCTCTTTCGCCTCTGTGGTCTAGCGGTTCAGGTGTTGGACTTGACAGCGTGACGCCCCGGGTTCGAATCCCGGGTCGGGCAACAAAAAGAAAATTTGGTTTTTCCAATTTTCTAATAAAAAAAATGTTGCTCGGGATTGGATATGTGCCCGGTTGGCGATAGGCTTGCCACCTTTCACATTATGGGACTAAGAGTCTTCGGCAAGTCGTGGGTGCCCTGGTTGTGCCTCTGCCTACCTATTTGGGGATATGGCCGTGAAGATACTTTTTTTTTATAAATGCGTTTACTCCTTGTTGGTTCGGGTCACCTGTGTAGAAAAGACCATTTGCCGTCTGGCCTGGCAGCCCGTAAGGGGCGAGCAACGGCGAACAGTATGCAAGGCCACTGGTGGATGAGTGCTGTGCAGCAATTTGTCCAGGATCCACCGCCTTATATATTCCTACCTTCATAATGACAAGGTCTTGTTCTAATCCGGAGGGTAGCGTAGCCGGTAGACTTGCATAGTTAGCCTAACATCACGGCTAAAAGACCGCGACATCTGTGTACACCTACAACATCTATGTATTCTAAGGGCCACGATTACCTATTAACATCACGGACGCCTTATGCTTGCTCGCTGTCATTTGCCATAAAAAATCAATTTTGAACGGATTTTCGTTACTGGATTATCGCTAGAACTTAAAAAGTAGGGATTCTTTCAAAAATGTTATATACGTTTTATTAAAATCTGTCCACTGTAGTCTGTAACATCCAGTAACGGCTTCCAACACTAGCCTTCTACCTAATCCCAATTCAATACAGCACACTACACCATCGACGCCAGCCTCCACGACGAAGAACTCCTTTCCGCCGGGAGCCTAACGCTGAGCGGTCAGTGCCCCTTGAAACAACCTACCCAGTAACCAGAACGCAAAAACAAGTCGAGGTTTGGTATTCCTGATGTCTCGGGCTGAGCGCTCTGCTAAGGCACAAAGGCCGGAGAAAGTTGTAAAACCCGCGAGGTTAGTAACAAATTAGTCCTTAAAAAAATACTGTAACAAATATCTTCAGAGCCCCTCTGGGCTCTGAAGATATTTGTTACAGTATTATATTTGGGCTCTCTCTAGAGAGCGAAAGAAAGCATTCAGGTCTAGTCGCGTTTTTTATGGTATTGGAATGCAAACAAGCAGACGGATTTCCTGATGCTAAAAAAATCATACCACCTAGAGACACCAAAGGTGATGATGGTGCGTTGCCAACCTGAGGCCGGGATGTTAGGCCTCGAGCAAAAGTAAATAACGAGCAAAACCGGCTAACCTTATCCTCCTAACCGGAACACGTCAACAGCAAGCACTAATTTTATAGCGACAGGAATAGATAAAGCGGTGGTATCAATCCGGCCGAGTCGAAAATTTTACTACTACCACTACTACTATACTTACTTTATATTATCTGAGGGTGGTGTCAAGAGTCTCCGAAACCGGCGTGTTTGTATGAAAAGGGTTATGAATGTGAAGGAAACAAGACAGGTTTGTCAGGATCGTGAGGTCTGGCACTAGATACTCTCTGCCTACCCCGTAAGGGACTTGGCGTGAAGATATGTATGTATGTATGTATGTATGTGTACTATACTTACTAGCGTCTACGTAAATTATTAGTATGAAAACTTCTAACAGCGCGTCTATTGGTAACTAAGATCACTACATTTCTACTAAATTTTTAGAAAAAAACGCTATAGAATTAGATTCGTCAATTACTGAATGTACATGTAATCTATGTCAACTCATGGTAAAGGCTTAGTAGAAGAAGTTAAAACAAACAAACAAAGACATGTGAAACATCATAATGTACTTCAAAGTAATTACTTCGATCACGCGACGTATAACAAATAAGTAATATAAATTAAAACAGATTACTTATTAATCACAATAATTTATGACAACAAGATGTCAAACTAGTTATTTATAAGGATTACTTTTATTTTTATATTAAAAGACCAACAATACGGATTTCCTGATTTGTTATTGAAACTGTTTCTGAGAACTCACTAGGTAATTCCTTGTAGTGATGTTCGTGTTGATATCGGTACGTTCCCATCTGAAGAATAGATTTGTAATGAGATAATATGACACAAACTCAAGTATTTTTGACCCAAAAAGAGGAGAGTTATGATGCCACAAAACACACACATGGACATGTGAAACTTATAACACCCCTTTGTTCTGCCGGTTTATTGGAAAATGGCCAGTAAAATTGACTGATCCAAATTAGGTCGAAATAAGAAGTGTAAGAAAACGGACCCTAAATTCAAAGATTTGTTTTTATGAACATTTTTTGTCTATGACTTTTGACT
The DNA here is from genome assembly GCA_002245475.1 of Calephelis virginiensis. Taxonomy (NCBI): domain Eukaryota; kingdom Metazoa; phylum Arthropoda; class Insecta; order Lepidoptera; family Riodinidae; genus Calephelis; species Calephelis virginiensis. The sequence continues at coordinate 121,069 of NJDC01003266.1, forward strand.
AAATTGAAAAAACACTGCAGCCTTACGGCCAATGTTAATAATGTTTCTGAATCTAATGGATTTCAATCAATCTAGATAGTTGCGTATCCGGCGGCCTATCCCATACCTAATTGCCATATTTATCCTGTCCACAGATATGTTATTGGCAAGCGATAACATAAAAATGGATCAAAATATCAATCTTGGACAGCAAGTTTTGGATTAGGATTGATTATTAATATTGGCCGTTAGACAAGCAAAGCAACTAGTATTTTATGTGTATAAGTAGCCACGGGTATATTCGTTGATAAGTAGATTAGTTAATGCCCGTTTCCTATATTTAAGAAACGGGTCGTTTTGACTACTAATGGTAGTTTTTGTACGGATAGCAAGATATCTAACTACGGTTGTTGGTGACCAGTAGTTAACTCAGAACATTTTTTGAAAAATATAAATGGTTCATTCTTTTGGACAAACTACAAAGTTTAAACTTATGGATGTTTCTATTTATAGAAGCCGGGCATAAAACAGCTTTGCAACAGAGCATAGTAAAGGGAGTCTAAGGTTATTAAATATTTTCAGGAAATTCCATGCTTTTAACCACTGACGGAGAAAGAAAGTGTTTTTTCGATGTGCCTATGTAAGTTTGTGTGTCTGTCTCTTTGTAGCATCACTACTTCTAAAAGCATGGCCAATTTCGATGTGGATTTTTTATTTAAAAGCTGACGTGATCGAATCTGTTCGTAGGTACATTACAAACATGTTTAGTTTGGGAATATAGCATTTTAAGACACACTGGACATTTTAGACTTAACCTTCTTACCTGTTAGCGATGCTACATATATGTGTAGCATCGCTAAATTTCGTGTTTACGAATTTAACCGATCAAGAAACTAAGGTGTGATTGTCTATTTAGTAATTAATTTAATCTAAATGTAAGCAAAATGATTTACTATGTAATAACAACTCTATACAGATTTCCGAAATTTGACGAATATAGCCGAAGCGCTTAATTTAAATAGTATATATGTATGTCCGTATGTAAAATGTTTAAAACCTGTATCTGCTAAATTTTAAGAAGAAACGTCATTTTTTATCCGATATCTAAACGTAACAAGGTGAATCGCGCAAAAATTATTAAAATTGCTTCCGTGTTTTTTGCTGTATTTTGGCAATAGACCACATCTTAAGTGTGGATATATCCGGGTCTCAGTATTAAGGAAACTTATGAATTAATAATTATAACGAGATGTATTCTCCAATGGCCTTGTGTCCATCAAATAGGTCTAGTTATAACTTATAATGGACTAATCAACGAATGAGTGATTTATTATGTACCAAAATTATGTCTCACGAGCTGGTTTTTCCACGAGTTGGTTCGGGGCTCTTTGAAAATCGACCATCTGACGCCCGGCATGGTCGAAAAAGGGGAGTATGGTTTAAATGGGTCATTACTAGTGCTAGGTAGAGTACTGTGCAGCAACTTAAGTCTTCTTCCTTATGTATTCCCGATGTCTACATCTTCATTGTTCCGAGCCAGAGGGTAAGGTAGCCGGTAGATATAGACATTACGCTCTGATACCTCATCTGTAACTTCACTAGTGACTACAGACCACATATTCATAATAATACACATATATAGCCTACCGGTTTCGTTTATAACATCATCCTGATGATGTAGACTTTAAGTGTATGACTTTAAGTTTTAGAATCTATACTTGCTATCGTCGGCACTTGGTGGAGTTCCATTGTATATACACGTTTTTTGGAGATAACACTTGTACTTATCCGCTGTGGATAAGTACAAGTAACACTTGTACTTATCCACTGTGGATAAGTACAAGTGTTATCTCCAAACGTTTAAGTTTTAGCCCTGATGATGCGAAACCGGTAGGCTATAAAATAATAAATTCTAAGTGATACGTAAAACAATCCAAGTGTTTCTTCATTTAAAAATATGAATATGTAGAAGTTTTACCAAGCGCCGACGATGGAAATTTTCAAATCTATAGACCACAGTTGTCTCTTACGATCTGGAAAGTTCAATCGATCATGTATTCGCTATCTTATCCCATGCAAGAAAAATGTAATATGTGACACAGGAACTTATTTTGTATTCCTTCTTAAAATAGTGTGAGAAGATTTCGGGTTCAATTCCTTTCAGCAGTAAAATTGAATGAATTAAGTACCCATCAGTCAAATCTTAAAACCGAATCATTTTAATAATTAATAAATAAACTTTAAAATAATATTTTTTTATCATACTAGTATGTCTATTTCCAGAAAAATACGAAATAATTCAATGAATTTGCAGAAAAACGCTTTTATTGAAAATTTTTCTTTAAATTAATGAGTGGCTATCGAGCGTGGTACATAATTAAAAATTAAAAATCTCTTAAGTAATATACTTAGAACAAAAATATATCATTGGTTTGATTAAAAATGTGTGTCTATTTGCCTTGGTCATCGCATTGAATGGATGGATTGAATAATTAAACTACTTCTTTTTTGCTATGTTAATTAACTATTGTCAGGATAAGGTTCTTATATAAAAAAATTTAATCATAACTTAATAATACTTGAGGTTAAATGGTATGGAATGTTATTTAAGGTTTAAGTAAACAATTAAAAAATAATAATACCAGTATACAGGAATAAGTTAAAAAAGTAATACTCTTATAATCAGGGCCACGTAAAAAAACCGGTATTGTACTCTTTTAGTATCAACATAATATGTCACATAAACAAAGTACTTGTAAAAACAGTCAGAAGATACGTATTAAATACCAGAAGTAAATACTTTAACAGCTCACATTATACACATTCTCTGATGACGCAGAAAATATCGTTTCCTTATGTATCAAGTTCGCAATTCGCACTATGAATGTCATTAAGGTCTATACCCATTAGATGGTGAATCGCAGCGTTTAATGTTTTACATTTTCGTAACGATATCAAACAAGCAGGTGGCTCTACTAGTATTAAGAGATAATCCTCGCATGTAGATACCCTAGCTAGAGTGCTGTACAGCTACTCAAAAGGATAGGTATCAAAGCCTTGCTTAGTCCTCCCGCCGTAGTTTTAGTATTCGCCATTGTAATTTGCTTAGATGTCTTTTTCATTATAACTGCCCGTAAGATAGCGCCGCTTTTATAAAATCTACGGCATCGTCTATAGATCCGATATGACCTCTTAGTATTAGAACTTCTTACTTTTATAGCTATCTTATAACATTAGTAGTAGGTGCACGATTGTAAATTATGAAAAAGATTGTATTATGAAATTTCACCAAGTGCCGTCGGCCCAAACTGTAACATTTTTGCATATTTGGTCTTTAAATATAAACTTTTCGTATGTTGAAATGAATATAGTTAGTCGTTTGTGGTATTTGGTTAATCAACACAAGAATAGTTTTAAAAGTATGTTGCCACAATATAATTACCATTATTATCAATTTTCTGTCTAGATTTAGCTATAATATAAAACGTCACTAATGTAGATTTTATTTACTTTTATTTTAAATTCTATAAAATAATCTGGAACTGTAATTTAAATTCTATATAATTATCTTTGCAAAAGTTAAAAAACAACTGATAAGAATAAAGCATTAAATTATCATTTTTCAAATAATTAAAAATGAAATTAATTGTGTTTAATATCCAAATTACCTAAGTGCAATATTTTTGATAGTAAACTAAAAAAATTCAAGTCTACACATCCTACGAGTGTTTCGATAAATCTTAAGTATCCTATTATCCTACTAATATTATAAATGCTAAAGTTTGTCTGTTTGTGTGTTACTCCTTCATGCAAAAACTGCTGAACCGATTTACATGAAATTTTGTACACACATAGAGGGTAGCTTGGATTAACACATAGGATAGTTTTTTTATCCCGAAATAATGTTCCTGTGGGACCACGCGAGCAACACCGCGGGCAACAGTTAATTGTTAATAAAAGTCACTTTTAAATTTTGCACATCTTTGATACACCAGCATCTTTAGGGATATTGCTTTTATATACAAAACACATTTTAATCCACCGTCTTACCTATTCTTATCTCTAAATTAACGGTGTTGGGCACTGTCTTGGTCCTGTTCATGGTTAAGTAGACTTGCATCTTGCATGTTAGGAAACACACACAGTTACATGACAGCCACGCACCTGTAAGTTGTAACGTCTATGTTGTCTATAGGCCACGGTTGTCTCTTATCATCAGTTTAATAACAATCGTTTACTTGCTCCTGTCTTATCGCATTAAAAATATATATATTAAATACTATTGTTCTTTTTTAATATCGCTACAGTAACCTTTAAGTTATTCCGCTTTACTACAAAAAAATAAATACTCGTTTAAACTAAACACTAATTTTAAACTAAATTAAATGAAACTAAAATTTAAACTAAACACTGACTAAA
>NJDC01003266.1:131562-148878 GCA_002245475.1 Calephelis virginiensis
TCGATAGATCTCAAAAAAAATAAGTGGTGGTAGATGTATATCTTTAAAGAATAACCCACAAAAACCGTTTTTTTTCGTTTACTTAAAACAGTAAAGTGAAGGGTTACTTTAGAACATATTTTTAACAATACAGTATTAACCCTCAATCAAATAAATCTGTTAGATACGTTATGCGTGTAATTTAGATCAAAATTGCCTTTTACACTATCAGAAAAAATTAACAACTAATGAGTTATAAAAAAATCTCCGGGTACAAAATTAAATATCGTTGAATTTTGTTCTTGAATAACCGAAGCGAAGCGAGGGCGGGCAGCTAGTGAAGACTATAACAATTCAAAACTAGGAGTAGTTTAGTCTAAGTTTATGAAAAAAAAAATTACTAAAACATATTTTGTTATATCCGAGCCAATCTACAAAATAATATTTATTTTAAACATGAAACAGGGAAAAAATATTGGGAAGAAAATGTTAGGAAGTGTAAATCTTTTGAAATATGAATGGGTTAAACCGAACCGGGTCTTTAAGACCCCGAGTAATGAAGGGTTAAATAATTTTGAAGCCTGTTGAATAGTCCCCATTTAAAACTATATTATTATTAAAATAATTCATAATATAAAGATTATTATCACAAGCCGCCGTTTAACGTATTTTCCAATTAATAGACGTATATACAGTATTATCGTGACTTTCTCTCATTTGCATAAATGTTCTGATCGATATCAATGGAACTTATTTATATTTCATGTTAACTGACTTATTAAAATTACTGTACTAGTATATCGCCGATAATTAACGATAAAAACCTTCGGTACACTAATAAAAAAATCTTTAATCGTATAACAAAAAAGAACTATTGTAAAATTTTACGCAGTAATCAAATCGAGTTTTTTAAATTTACCAAGTATTGTATTTTAAAATAGGATCTTTTTTTTGTAAATTTAAAAAGCACAAAATTCAAATTCATTGCTATAATTATAACATCGATAAAAATGTATCTCTAAATGGTTTAAACTACTAAGTCGCTTTCCGCTGTCTTTTTAACTGACCGTGACCGATTTGAAAACCGACTTCAAAATTAAACAGGTCTTGGCACCGACTTCAAATCTGTTAATAAATAGCACATATAAATAATAGGTAGTGTATAATTAATATGAAATACTTATTATTTTTCACTTTTTAGTTTTGAAGTCGGTTTTATTTAACGTCGTTATTTTTATCCAGTGTATGTTTAGATCTTTAACCAACTATGCGACACGATTTTGATGCCGCTTTGAATAAATAGAGTTATTTTAGAGAGTGTTTCACATGTAAAATAACATTAAATTTTGTCCAACCGTGCGAAGCTCGGTCGGCCTGCTAGTATATTCACTTAACTTAGAATTATACTCTATGTTATATTTTGTATAATTAGCAAACGCTAAATTATTAGGTATGTAATTATTCATATTTTAACAGTGTCGAATCACTGGTTTTTTTATTATCCCTTGTGTTTTTTCTTTTATGGTTGTACTTGTTCTCTTGAAAAATATATATTAAAAAATTTGCTTTGCTGCCAAGTATTTCTGTAACTTTTTTTGAAACTGCTAATATGTTGCCTCACGTTGTTTGCGTTTTTTCCGGGTGTTGGTCCGGGCTCCTATGTAGAATAGACCTTTCTGCCTTCCTTGCCAGGCAGCTCGTAAAAGGCGAGCATAGGCTCACCGTCACTAACACCGTGACATCTGACTAGGTGGTAGAGTTTGCCTTCCAATATCGTAAAAAAAAACAACTTCACCGGACTATTTTGGGCCGAGCAAAGTGCTCAGCCATCATCATCATTTAAATGGATTGGACTGTTCCTTACAACGCCAGCAACAAGGGCTATCTCCCGGGAGACCGTACCTCGACTTGGTGCTGCGTACTGGTTACTGGGTGGACTTGGTGGAGGAGTAGTAGCTTGTCGCTCGGCGTCTACCGGGCGCAAGAGATCCTCCTCTGGTCTCGGCGACGATATTGTGTAGTGTCTTGTGAGTTTGTGTTTGGGTTGGGATGGAGTCTAGCGATTGCCGCGGTTACTGGGTCCATTTCTGTGACACCATACAACAATATATAAATTTACTTACTGACAAAACACACAGTGTAATATTGAGTTGGACTAGCATTTAAAAACCACAAACCTGTGAGAAAAAATGCTACCTTATGTCATTTAATGTGTGTGTGATTTTTAATTACTTATTTTTTTGTTTCCGGACAAAAAGTATCAAAAATCTAAAAAAAAATATAAAATGATAACATTTTTAAATTATTTTATGTTTTTTCCAGGAAACAGTAGGCATTGATTATAAATAATTCTATAAACGCTTGTGTTGGGCATTTTCTTTATGTTTTCATTGTCAATCTTAAAACTAAAATGACATCAATTTTATTTTAGTCGGAGATCCGAAGTTAGGTCGACCTACACCGAGCTGATAATAGAATGAAACCGGTTTTATAGCAAATTTAGTACATCAGAAAATATATTAAAAATGGGTTGCCTGAAAAAATCCTGGACATTTTTTTTTATTTTTTAAAATGTTTTTTATTCATTAATTTGTGCAATATTAAGATGTTATCCCGACTTAAAGTAGGAATAAGATGAAGTTGCAGAAGTTGGGTTGCCTGTTATAAACAGATAATTGTCGATGCTAGTTACTTTCACGGGATCGAATAATGGGAAAAAATATATCAAAATAGGTGCAGTTTCATTACAATTTTTACAATTTTATTACAATTTAAGTTGATATATAGGGTTGCCTGAAAAAAAAATGGAAATGTTAAAACATTTTTTTGTTAAAAACAATATTCGGTCCAGAATTTTTTTAGGCAACCTATATTTAATATATTTTCTGATATACTAAATTTGCCACAAAACTGGTTTCATCCTATTATCAGCTCGGTGTAGGTCGACCTAATTTCGGATCTTAGACCATTTGTAAGATCAGCATGTTTGAAGCGAGTATTTAGTTTGGCTACTCACACCACGACCTAGTAACTTGGTATGATCGGTATTTTTAAACGTCGTTTAATCTGTTTGTTTGTCACTATTTTATCAACTTAAAATGTAAATCATCAATCAAATGTGACTTCGTATTATGAAGTCGCTTAAAGAAGAAGCTTGTTAAAATAACTTTTCTTGTTTCAAGCAACGAGGTATTTTACAACTCGCTCACTTTTATTTAAATAATTACATAGTAAATTGCATTAATAACGAGCGAAGGAGTGGTCTGGCAACTCTGGCAAGTTCTGGCCAAACATACTATTATCGCAGTGAACAAACAGACTAGTTGAGTACTGGCCGAGCCACTTTGTCTGCTATGTTTTATGATCGTGTTCAACTATAATATTTTCACTGACTAATACTCCTGGATTTACTCGCACGTTCACACAATTAATAATGTCATTTTTAGGGTTTTATACCCACAGTTCTGAAAACGGAAGCTTTATATATTCGTCATATCTCTCTGTCTGTCCGTATGTCGCAGCCACTTTTTCCGAAACTATAAGAAATGTTGTAGTGTTGAAACTTGGTAAGTAGATGTTAACCGCGTTAAGATTTACACACAAAAATAAATTAAGTTTTGGGGTTCCCCACACTTAGAACTGAAAATTAGTTATTAGTTAACAATTCTTTATTTTATCGGATTCGTTGTATTCATTTTTAACTACACACACATACATATCTTCACGCCAAGTCCCTTACCCCTCCCGGCAGAGAGTATCGAGTGCTAGACCTCATGATCCTGACAAACCTGTCTAGCTTCCTTTACATTCATTACCCTTTTCATACAAACACGCCGGTTTCGGAGACTCTTGACACCACCCTCGGATAATATCCGAATGATCTGATCGTGGAATGTCAACCTTGGTCTCCCTGATTACCCACATCCATCCACATTCGCATTGTATATCTGCTTTGTCAATCTTTCGTCTGACATTCTTTCCACATAAACGATCGAGCGGAGCATTTTAACACCAGCACTTTCTATCAATATTTTTAACTGAACGTTGATAATTCGCCAGTATTGTGTTCAAGAGTACCTAAAATGACTTCCTCGATTCCAATTTCAAATATTGCACGAATCGAGCTTCAAGAGTAACCCTACTGTAATCCAAAACGATATTTCGAAATCAATTTAATAATAGTAGTATTTTTATAGCGACCTACTTATTGAGAATATATTTAATACATGTTCTAAGTGTTCGTATGTGACACTGAACCGGATGTACACAGAAGGTGGGTGCTAACTCATGTCAATATTAGTCAGGATGTCAGACAGGGCTTGACTATTACAATGATAAAGTGCTAACTACCCAAACCTTACATGTATGTTTTTTCTTAAGAAAAAAATAAAAAAATCTATAGCATCTTATTCTAGTTTAGCCTAACTTTTTTTAGGCCTTTTTTTCCTTACCTGGTTGTGTCACATTTTTTTTGTGCAAAAAATAGTAATTCAGTAATATACGTTACTTTATTTTTATAATCCATACCTTTTATACTATAAATGCAATTCTCGAAAGTCTGTCTGGCAGTTTGTCTATCTGACCGTATGTTGTTCTTTTACGGCTAAGCCGCTGAATTGATTTGTATAAAATTCGATATGCATTAAGATCCGTGATCAAACCTAGGGGATTTTTGAAGTTATACTTCTTTAGGCGCGTTATGAAAAAAATATGAGAGTGAAATTTTAAGATTCGTCACACAAAAGTTACAGTATGAAGTTGCAGCGAAAAGTGAAATTTTAAGATACGCGCGCATCTGTTACACAAAAGTAACATAATTAAATTGCTTGCTGTAGAAACATGTTTCTACATTCACACACGTGATTTAGTTATATACAAGTGCAATTTATATATTTTTCGTTACATATTTTTTCATTACTTTTTATGTATGTATAACTTCTCATGCGCGTAAATAAGAATACGCACCCATTCTTTTAGTAAACTCCCAAAGTACTTCTTTTTTTGAAATGGCTAATATGTTGCTAACCCCGAGGTTTTTACAACTTCATCTAGGGGATGAAACTTTGTTCGCGGGCAAACATTTATTCTTTCCCTATTTCTTAATTTAAGGTCACCTGAGGTAATTGCGTACCATTTTGAGTTCGGCGAAGTTTGAATTCTTTTTACAAAATATATATAATAGTTATACAAAATCTTTAATTACAAATGAACTTTAAAACAATACCAAAACAATATAAATTCGTTTGTTTTTTGCCTGTGTAATAATATAATAAGTTATAAAGGATTTTAAAAAAATGACAAATTTCGACGCATTTTCTCGTTTTGGGGTAATTGCGTCTTTAGTTAATAAAAATTTAAAGTGGCTAACTTCCATAATCGGAGTTTTTATATAACGACCTTATTTAAGCATTGAAAAGAAATATCTTAATGGATCTAAAAAATAGCTTGTTTTATGGATCGTAGGAATATTTTAGTAGAGATTGGGAAAATGCGTCTAACTTTTCATCGTCGCATTTACCCCATACGCAATCCAGATGTTCTCAACATTTCAGGTGTACATAACACATACTTTATAATAACGCAAGGCCGATGGTTAGTTTGTGTTAACTCTCCCTTTTACACCTACGTTCAAATCCCACCTTTGGATAATATTATAAATTGCATTGTTTTTATGGTAGCATTCACACTCTTCTTCAATGTAAATGGTCATAAACGGTGAAAACGTAAAAAAAAACTACATCAAAATCATAAACTTATTATTAACGCTTTTGCATGTTCAATATTAATTTTATTGATAAACGAATAAGGGCCTATCAGTATAGCATTGAGAAACTATCCACATCCAAAGTATTTTTTGACCGTATAAAATGGGTCTTAGGCCATGGAGACGTAAGCTTTAGATCAATGTCCGGGCTCCTTTGCAGAATAGACCATCTGCCTTCCTGCCAGGCAGCTCGTTAAATGCGAGCATAGGCTTACCGTCACTAACACCGTGACATCTGACTAGGTGGTAGAGTTTCGCAGCGACTCACCCGGATTGGTACCACCGCCTTACCTATTCCTGCCGCCATAACGTCATGACGTGTTCCGGTTTGGAGGGTGAGTTAGACTGTAAACTTACTTTTGCTCGATACCTAACATCCTGGCCTCATGTTGGCAACGCACCATTACCACATTTGGTGTCTCTAGGCGGCGTGAATTTCTTACCATCAGGAAATCCGTCTACTTGTTTGCCTTCCGATATCATAAAAAAAAACTTACGATATATCTTAGTATCACCATGGCGGTAGGTATAATCTAAATTCTAAATTGAAATAAAATTTATATTTCAAAAACGGTTGTCAATCCCGGGATTTAGGACTGATACGCAATTACCCAATGACAGCAGATGCATTTACCCCATATGTTCAAATCATACCCAAAAATTTAAAGTAATGATTTCTTTAAAAATAAAACGATTTCAATTAAAATTATTATCTGTATCGATAACCACATTAAATTGCAAGCGTCATGTAATAAAATCAAAACGGTAGACTAAGGAAACTAAGAGATTCTAAAAGATTTGAAACACTCATCTCACACGATGAAAATGGCAGGAAATTTGTGATTTTAAATATGGCTGACAATTCAAAATCGTGATGCTAAACGCCCCCTATCACAATTTCAAGTAATGATTTTAGTTAAAATAAAGTAGGATAGATGGCGAAAGTATTTTTTTTTAAATAAGATTGGAGAAATACCAAATAGACGTAATTACCTCAAAGACGCAATTACCTCAGGTGACCTTACCTGATTTGAAAGCATAGTACTGTACACATATGAATTCTTATTACTTTATCCGCAACATTAATAATATAAATTAAAATCCCTAAAATAATTTATTTTTCATAACGTTTTATTTGAAACATTATAGCAAATTTTAAAATTAATTTAATATTTTAATTTAGTGTTATTATTGTTGTAAAAAAATTGCTTATTTTTTTATCTGACAATAATTGTATACAATACTCATTACAGGTATGAGTTACACTTACACCAGGTTGGTCCAATTGACCATGTTATGCAATAAAGACACATTTCACAAAATTTTAGATAAAATAATTATCATCGCGTCCCGATCCTGTGGTAGTTTTTACTTTTTAGACTTATATATTATTGCGTCACAAGGAACCATGTAAGGTCAATGTAAAATTAATGTATTTTTATTTTAATAAAATTATAAAAAATACTTTCCATACAATTATGTTCCATAGCGTATTTTTTCTCGTTTTTACAAGCAGTATTTTTACAACAAACAAATTGATTATTGTCACCATGACAAAGATAGGTAGTTTTTATAATAAAATGTAAAATGGTTCACTTAGGCGTAACATTGACCACAAATTTGTTATAGTGTCACCAACTTCTCCGTTCAGTAGTGAAATCGGAAGTAAACTACTATTAGTGAACCGTTATTTCCGCAGTTTATTGCGCTGACTGTTTCTGAAATATGAACACCGAAAATAAAATTTCGCCAACTACATTTTCTTAACCTTAGTTTCTAGGTAAATATTTTAATCAAAAACACCTAGCGAAGCTGTGAATACTCGTAGTACAAATAAGTTTCTATGTATTTAATATCCTTGACTAATACCCATAACACAATCATATAATTTGCTTACTTTGGGTTAGATTAATTTGTGTAAATTTTTACAGGGATATTTGTTGTTTATTATTTAGAGCTAAGGAATCATATACGTATGGCGGTAGAGATACTTCCTGTGCTGTAGAAATGTTTGTTCAACATTTAACAACAAACCTTATGCAACGCTTACAAAAGGCAGCTGAGCACGTACTTCCCACTTGTCACCAAGTGAAAATCAGACCTTGACTTTGTCCCCATTTTGAGTATTACATCACGAGCGTAATACTGAGCACGTCCCATCGTTACAAAACTGGCTATTTGACATGTCGTGACCGCCGTGCTTCGCCGACTTACTCAAACATTACGAGTGTCTTTTACGAGCCCTAGTTTGAAAATCCATAGACAATACGCACGTGACAGTTGTACTTTTTTATGTATTTTTTTAAGAGACAGCGAAAGAACACTGCATATGTTACTAGCGCGGCGCCACCTTATGACCGTATTTCTCTTATTTATATATCTACAACATACATTTTTTGTCCTTTTGTAACAAAACTAAATCAACCCTCGTTTCCATGTAACAAAACTCTCATATTTCAGAAACTAAAATTACAACATGAAGGTTTTCTAATATTAACAAATCTATCGAAATAGTTTACCTAACATGGATGTTGTGTCGTCATTCATCTCAACTAGATTAAGTAATCAATCTTCTATTTTACAACAGTTCGATCTGTGAAATGTTGTTTATCTATTTAACAAACTGTATCATGGACATCTTGTTGATTATTTTTTAACCGACTTAACGGAGTTTATCAATTTATTTTTATGTCTTTTGTATATTTTTAAGGGTTACTGGGCCTCTCTGGATTTTAATGGTATGTTTTCGGACAGTAATTCATGATTTTACAGTGCCTTCTTATATATTTAATTAAGATCCAACATCTAAAACATATTTAATAATGCAGATTATTTTGGGGTTTAAATACCTACCTTAAATGGCGGATCCCAACATGGACGCGTGTAATACGCGTCTATCACCAAAGGTCTAGTTAGTTTATACCATTTGGCTTTTGGTTGCTTTTTATGAGCTGCCTGGTGTGAAGGTGGATGTTCTATTCTACATAGGTGAGACCTGGACCAAAACACAGGGAGTTTTGAAAATTTGCTTTTGACTATCTATCTTAGTTACTATTTATAAATATCTAAAATAGAATAATCGATAGAATAATTAGGATGCGATATCTAATTAGCTTTTGTCCATGTCTATTCTAAGCTTCAAAAATTATATGGAAACACTTAGCCAGTGTAGGTACTCAGTAAGTGTGTAAAGAGGCTATTTTATATTTAAATAGGATACAGAAAGACGTGTTAAATAGTTTCCTAGTGGCTATTATGTATAATTAATGACTTCATTCTTGTTCGAGATCTATTTCCTACTCAATCGAAGGTAACTCCGAAACACTTCCGATTCACAAGGAAGTAGGATGTGGTGTTGGTGCCTTTTTAAAAATACCAATCATTGATACTTCTGGAATAGATATTATATCAGTAGCAAATTAGATATATTTTCTACTTAGTAGTAGTTCATCCGGGTTCCCTTTGTAGAATATCCCTGCCGCCCTGCCTGGAAGCCCCCAAAAAGTAAATTTTTAAAATACATTCATCATTGTCAACAAGATCATTTTTTTTAATATTGGAAGGCAAACAAGCGAAGGGAAGAAAGAGACGGATTTCCTGATGGTAAGAAATTCATGCCACCTAGAGACACCAAAGATGGTAATGGTGCGTTGCCAATCGGGACCGAAAAGTTAGACCTCGAGCAAAAGTAATTTTACACACTACCTTATCCTCTGAACCTGAACACGTCAACGGCAAGCACTGAAGTTATATCAGCAGAAATAAGTAAGACTTATTGTGCGGTCTGGAGGATAGGATAGCAGGCTGACTTGCACGAAACGCCTTCCCACCCTTTTTGTTTTTTATCCATAATAATTGTTTGCAGTTATTTCAAGGAATATTTTATAGTTATTAGAGATTTTATAACCTTTAAATCATAACCTAATTTCGAAAAATAAACGAATTTCATACAAAATCAGTCATTAATACTGGAGTCTTCGAGTCCGGCGTATTTGTGTTAAAGGTGTAACAAATGTGGTGACAGTAGGTTACTGCAAGATTCGTGACACTCGATACTCTCTGACTACCGTGCAAACGGCCTGGCTTGAAGATATTGTACTTACGTTTTAATCTTTATTTTTTTCTATGAAATTAAATAGAGAAATATGAAATGTTCAAAGTATTTATGAACACATAACTCCCTAGTAATAAACTTATATTGTTCAATAATACCAAGATAAGGACGTAATACGATTGTGCTAAGATTGTGTTACGAGACCTAAATATATTATTATCTGGCAGACATGTCTAATCATTTCCTCGCGATAACCATCGAGGTGATTGACACAATTATAACGTAATTTGTAGCTTGTGTTCTGGCAACACTGTTCAACTATTTTGTTTTTTTTTTGGGATTGGAAATGAATCAAGAAAATTTTCTTATGATATGGTATTTATGATTTTATCGTAAATCGTCGCGTATTATTAATATTTTTAATTATTTATACGGGATACTAACAGGCCGTGGTCGTGGTGGCCTATGCAACTAGGTCAAAATATCGACGCATCCCGTGTAAATAATTTAAGATGTCGATGTGGTATTTTCTGTTAGATGTCAGCGAATAAGTACACGGTTCTCCTGATGGTAAGAGACAACCGTGGTCTATAGACTCAAACATAGTGTTATAGGTGAGTCATTGTTCTGTAGCCGAGATATCAAGCCTATTGTGCTAGTCTACCGGCTACTTTACTATCCAATCCGAAACACGAGAGAGTAATTATGGCGGCAGGAATAAGTAAGGTAGGGGATCTCTTCACATTCAAGTTGCTGCACAGTGTTCTACCATCAGTGGTCATATTGGTGATGATCAATAACCCATGCTCGCCTCTTATGAGACGAGTGACCTATGATGGTCTATTTCACTCAGCAGACTCAATTAACATGGAAAATATAGATTACTTATTCACTCACTCACTGTCTACGTGAGAGTGAGTGAGTGAGTAAGTACGTACTCACTTTTTTATCAAACAAAATGTTGTTTACAGTGTAAAATATCTTCAATAACGTTTTCTATATACTGATTTCAAAAATTCTTTCACCTCTAGAATACTACATTATCCCTGAGTGACATAGGCTTTGTTTCACCAAAATCAGTGAAGTAGAAGCCAAGTTACGCAGGCGAAGCTGCATGAAACTGTTAATAATTTATAAGTTTATACGATTGCTATCCAACAAATGAGGCTATTTAAATGTTTTAAGCAAGTCGTTGTAGTTCGCAGCTTCGTGACACAACCGTGTCACGCGTCCGGTTCATTTCCTATGTTCTTGTGTAAGGAACAGACCTAATGACCTCATAAGGAAATGCTCACAAATAAAATTTCAAAATCAGATGCGAATGTATTAAAGATGAGATCTGATATGTTTGTTTCAACATGTAGCTTCATCTGGGACATGTTTTATGTCTACGTTTTGCAAAATACTGTCACACACGAAACGAAGTTATTTTTCAACTTTACCGGTGTTGGTCCGGGGCCTCTATGTATAATAAGAATATCTTGTCTCGTCGAATGAAGAGAGAATTATTTTAGGAAAATCGGTCCAGCCGTCTCAAGTTTTAGCGAGACTTACGAACAGCAATTGATTTTTATATATAAGATAGAAGATTAAATCTATGATTCCTACCGCCATACAGACAATGTTTGTCAATTCATGATCCAGAGTGTTGGCTTTACGGCCAATGTTAATAATGTGTCTCTAAAGATGGATTTAAAGCAATCTAGATAGCTGCGTTCCGCCGGCCTATTCTATACCTAATTGCCATATTCATCCTATCCACAGATATGTGGTTGGCAAGCGATAACATAAAAATGGATCAAAATATCAATCTTGGACAGTCAGTTTTGGATTTGGCTTGATTATTAATATTGGCCGTTAGTGTTAGACTTGCACAAGAGGCACAGGTACAGGTAGGCCAGCAACGCATCTATGACATCTATGGTGTCTACGGGCCACGGTTGTCTTCCATTGTCTGTATGCTTTTTACTGTTTCATACTATAAAAACATCAAAAGTTGGCAAATCGATTCATTATTAAAGTACCCCGAGGCCGAGTTAACTGTAAAATAAATGGTTAATTACATTAAAATGTAGCTTTTAAGGACGATATGGTAATGTATAATGGCTACAATTAATGTGAATTCTTGATGTTGTAAAGCAGCATCATATCAAGCGATGTTTCCATATATATCAAATCCAGCTGATGCAGCCATGTTTACGCAAACAACCGTATTGACTTTCCTACTTAGCGGAGTCGCTTGCATTGTTGAACAGGGACGGGCTCAGCTTACTATTAAACATTACAATATATTAATTTTAAAATTTAAAAATTGTCTCGTTGGTCGAATGGCTACACGCTTAACTACACACAACACAACTGGGTCTGGGTGTTTATTAAATTTATTCTGGTGTCTATTTAAATATTTCTATGTACATATTAGAATCGTTGACTAATACCCATAACACAAGGATATAATTTGCTTACTTGGAGGTTAGATTCAATTTGTGATACCTGTCTAGGGATATTTATTTATTAATTTATTAATGATGTAGCTAAGAACCATCTCAATTGTGTTAGCTTTAAATAAAACATCAACATCGAATTCGGTCGATCCGTTTAAAAGTTATAAGGCTACAGACAGACATACACAGACAGAGACACTTTACATTTACAACACCCCTCTTTTCTATATAGGATTGTAAACATTCATAGTTTTACAATAATTAAATTAAATAAGTGCACATGGTTAATTTTTTGTTATAAGATATCGAACAATCAGTAGGCTCTCCTGAAGGTAAGAGACAACAGTTGAACTTACTGAATATATCGCAAGCACTTGTGCAAGTCCAATAGAATATGACAGTGACCAACAAAGACGCATGTTACCTTTCCAGGCAAATTTTACCAACTTTACCCATATTGACTATGATTGTTTGCCTGCTGGTCATGACCAAAAATCTATGCGTAAACTCGTAATGAATCAGCGACTTAAGTACCTACTGCCTAGAGACATGAGATAAAAGAAAAAATATTACTCCTACGATTATCGTTCTAAGTGACGACGTCGGTAGTCAAACAACCTTAAGCCTTTGTATCACAGTTCAGTGACAGATAACTTCTGATTAGAAATAGTTACAATCGATAACAAAAATTTATAGAAACGCAAAATATTTAGTTAGTTGAAACTATATAAATAGGAAATTCCAAATTTGAGTTCAGAGATTCAAATATAGTATGATTAAGATTATTTTTTATAAAATCAACACGGAAAAAAGTTATTTACTTCACTTTAAACATAAGACGTAAGCGAAAAAAGGTTTAGATTGTATAATATATTCATTCATTCACAGATTCAAATTAAAATAAATGAGCAAGTACGGGCCTGTTGACCGCAGAGTTGGCACCTGGAGACCGGTCTCACTCGTTCTGCGCACCCAAAGCCCACGCAATCAACCCTTCACCACGACACTACACAACCACAACACTATTAAGAACCATCGCCACATTTCATATACATTGCCTATTTCACAATACATATTCATATGATATAGGAACATTTAGAGAAATGGACGAAAAGTATATACTGGACATTTTTCATTATAAAGTCGCACTTTGCAATTTCAAATTGCACACTAGTGTTTTAGTATTTTCGAAGATAAAGAACTTTTCCATAAAGAATCCGTTCATATTATGTTTATTTAATATTAACTCCTTAATAAGTCTTGGCAGCACCTAAGAGACAAGCAAAGGTTTAAACGAATTGGTCATTACCAGCATGACTACTGGTGGTAAAATAACGTGCTGCTACTCGTCCAAGTAGGGATTCACCACCTTATCTATTCCTGCCGCCGCAATGACTTTTTTTGAACGCCACAATGAAGGCAAACAAGCAGACGGATTTCCTGATGGTAAGAAATTCACGCCGCCTAAAAACACAAAAGGTGGTAATAGTGCGTTGCCAACCTGAGGCCGGGATGTTAGGCCTCGAGCAAAGGTAAGTTTACCGGTTGATGATGTCACGGTGACAGTAAACCTATGCTCGCCTTTTACGAGCTGCCTGGCAGAAAGGCAGATGGTCTTTTCTGCGAAGGAGCCCGGACCAACACGGGGAACTTATCATAAGTTAGCCAGTAGACTTACACAAATATCCAATAAAACATCTAAGGTATGTCAAGGCCATAGTTGTCTCTTACCATCAGGAGAGCCATGTGCTTGATCGCTATCTTCACTACATTGTATAAAACGAAGTCGCTTCCTCTATCCCTATGTAACTTTGTATGCTTAAATCTTTAAAACTACGCAACGGGTTTTGATGTGTTTTTTTAATAGATAAAGTGATTGCAGAGGAAGGTTTATATGTGTATTTCAAAACTATTTAAAGCCGGGGCGGGCCGCTAGTACCACATACAATAAACAAAAAAGTTTAAGGTTAAGACGCCGGTGTCAGTAAGACCGAAATTTAAATTTGCCACTGAGTTAAATTTAATTACTCTCGTTGAGCGTAAATATATTATGAAAATATATTAACGTCATTACGAAATTAATGTGGAATTTTATCGACCTGGAATCAAACCGGTTGAAAGATTAGGCGATTGAATTTTTATGAGACCCTTTAATGACATACATTTGCCAAAAAACCAGTTCGGACTTAACGATCTAATACTTATGTTAATATATAATAAGTAGTTATATAATAAATTACTTCATAAAATCTGTTTAGTCTAGCTCTGTGGTTCCGTGGTACATTGTCGGCGTTAAATACATAAGTTGGAGTTCGAATTCCGGGTCGGGCAACACAAACTGTCTTTTTCTAATTATCTAGTCTTAATATATATAATTCTTGTGTTCGTGTGTTTGTCACTGAACTCCTCCTAGACGACTGGAGCGATTTTGATGATTTGTTAGTGTGTGTTGAAGGGCCTTCGAGAATGGTTTAGATTCACAATTTGGTAATCTGGAAAATGCTATTTTCGTTATTTTTTTATTTGCAAGTATGTGTATTTGTAAGAATGTTTTACATTGGGTCCGGCAGACTGCGCTACTATCGAAGCATTAATGTCAAGCGATACGAAGTTTGCTGGGTCAGCTAGTTATCTAGTAAAAGCAAAGATTAGTAAATAAGGTTTGTTTTTAGCAAAAACAATGATAAGTGCCCGTTTGGCGATAGCTTGCCACCATTGTGGTACTAAGAAGTTTGAGTATTCTGATTGTATCCCTGCCTAGCTCTTCGGGGATAAGGGCACAAAGATACTTCACTACTTCATAAGGCCGTGATATTGAAAGGCAAACACGCTGACGGATTTTCTAATGCCGCTTAGAGACACCAAAGGTGGTAATGGTGCGCTGCCAACCGGGACCGGGATGTTAGGCCTCGAGCAAAAGTAAGTAAACCAACTACCTTATCCTCCAACCGAAACACATCAACGGCAAGTATTGATGTTATGGCTACAGGAATAGGTAAAGCGATGGCACCAATCCGGGCGAGTCGCTGCAAAACTCTAGCACCCAGTAATATTTTAATTGATACTAGAATAAATTAAATAAACACTCAGACCCAGAAACGCACACATCTAATTGTTCAAAATACAAATGCCTACCCCTGTCGGGAATCGAAATAGAAATAGGTTTGTCACCAATTTTTTTTATGTTATAGGAAGGCAAACAAGCAGACGGATTTCCTGGTGGTAAGAAATTCACGTAGCCTAGAGACACCAAAGATGGTAATGGTGCGTTGCCAACCTGAGGTCAGGATATTAGGCCTCGAGCAAAAGTAAGTAAAATAAAACATCGCCTCTGTGGTCTAGTGGTCCAGGTGTTGGACTTGACTTCATGAGGTCCCGGGTTCGAATCCTGGATCGGGCAACAAAAAGAAAATGTGGTTTTTCCAATTTTCTTATAAAAAAAAGTTGCTCGGGATTTGATTTGTGACCGGTTGGCGATAGGCTTGCCACCTATCATATTGTGGGACTTAGTATCTTTGGCTAGTCGTGGGTGCCCTGGTTGTGCCTCTGCCTACCTCTTCGGGGATATGAGCGTGATGATACTTTTGTAAACAAAGTCCCGACGACATCTCCATGTAATGTAACTAAGAACTATCTCGATCACATCAGAAATCAAACAAAAAAAAATCCGAATCAAAGTCGGTGTATCTGTTCTGAAGTTATGATGCCACAGACGAACACACACACGCACACACACACATACAACCTTATAACTCCCTCATTTTTAATCGAGGGTTAAAATAGATTCTTAGTGCTTCCTAAACTCAATATATTTATCTGACAAGCCTTGACGTTATGCAAAGTGAAATAAATCAAATAAACAATAAGGAAACATTTAGTGTTATCTGTCATCTGCCTCATATTGTTTTTGATATGTGTAATTCTAAATATTTTATTAGAATTATTTTTATTTATTTAAGTCTTAGTATGAGAGGCGTTTGCAAAATTACTAAGTTCATCTGTAGAACCCACTGAATCTCGATTCATGTAATATTGGAAATAGGAACCGGATACGTCATTTTAGGTATTCTTGTACAATACTAGCGGGTTATATAAACAATAAAAATATTTTATCGGATTCGTTGATCTTTAAACTAAATGTCAATAGTCTCCTGGTATTTTCTTCAAGAGTACCTACTTAAAATGAAATTGGTGTATCTGTTCAAAAGTTATGACGACGAAGACAGACACACACACACACACTCACACACACATATTCACACATACACTCACAGACACGTCGGACGTGACTTTTTGAGGTCCCGGGTTCGATCGCCGGGCAACAAAAGAAAATTGAATATTTTCAATTACCTAATATATGGGCGTGAAGATACCTTTTTTAAATTTTAGTAGTACTAAAATTAAAAAAAAAGTAAAGTAGTAACTACCAAACATGCCGAATTGATGAATTCCTTGTTTTTAAAGTCGATTAATATATGTAATTTAAAATGGTTAAAAATATCTGAAAAGAAGGATTTAGACAATTTAAAGCTAGGATCTCCTGGCGACGCATCACTATAATACCGTCTTCTTAACTATAAAAAATCACTAACTAATTTTCCACTAATTTACATGCCTTCACTTTTCTCAAATTGAAGGTAAACATTTTCCAATCCCTTATCATTGATAAGCGCCTCTTGTAAGGTCGTTAACCGGAAGTGACGTTGTCTCTATGCGCCTTCCGCTCGGAAGCGAACCATTTCCTGGAGGTTTGCGAGGTCAGCTTGATGCTTCTCAAATGTATGATTGATTAACAGTTAATCTTTATTTTGTAATATAAACGAACAAACTGATGGATTTCCTGGCAGTAAAAATTACACATCTTTTGTAAACAACGATGTTACAAGTGTCTTACCAACCTAAGGTAAGGTAGGCAAGTTAGTGTACGGTAGATAGTGTAATACTTGATCGAAATAATGTTTGCTTAAATCAATAAGTGATAGCCTTGTAATAGCCCCGTTGTCTGGGCTCCTTGTGGAATAGACCATCTGCCTTCCTTGCCAGGCAGCTCGTAAAAGGCGAGCATAGGCTTACCA
>NJDC01003266.1:148914-161834 GCA_002245475.1 Calephelis virginiensis
CGCCATAACGTCATGACGTGTTCCGGTTCGGAGGGTAAGGTAGCCGGTAAACTTACTTTTGCTCGAGGCCTAACATCCCGACCTCAGGTTGGCAACGCACCTTTGGTGACTCTAGGTGGCGTGAATTTCTTACCATCAGGAAATCCGTCTGTTTGTTTGCCTTCCTATAACATAAAAAAAAATATTTTAACATATTTATGTAAAATGAATAAATAACAAAAATGAAAACTATATACTTAAATAAGTTAGACATTTGCACACCACAATGTGGTAGAATATGTTGGTACGAATAAGTATTCTGTAATAACTTTTAAACACACATATTCCGCAAATAAATAAATTTCATATTCATTTTAAGCCTGAGACTTGAGAGTCTATCCTCTATCATTTCTTTTTAAATATGACGTAGCGATCATTGATCTAGTGGTCTGGTATTGGAGTAGGCTACATAATGTCCCGAGCTCGATTTTCAGATCAGTCAGCTTATTTTTTTTTTCAATTTAATTCAATTCAATTTATTTATTTGTAGAAGTAGGTACAGTCATAGGTCTTAAATGTTACATTACAAAAGAACGATACTCCTTGCCTAGTGGCGTACAAATATTATTTAGGAAAAAGTACGTAAATTGTAAGAAATAAAATTTAAAATTTGCAGCAATCAGTTTAACTATCTACGTAAGAGTAAATGAAATACAGATAATCCCAGATATGTTATTTGCCTGATTAAATGGAAAAATATAAAAGTAGCCACCTATCACATTGTGGGACATAGTGTCTTCGACTAGTAGTGGGTGCATAGTTGCGCCTCTGCCTGCGGGTTCGGGAATATGGGCGTGAAGATACTGTACTGTATCTACAGATAAAGATAGGCCTTCAAGAGTTTTGTAGCTAAGATATTTTTGTTAATTATTTAAAAATAACGCCGTCAAAAACATCAACGAAACCGATGAAATATTTCATTGTTTATTATTAATTAAATGTTTACAATTTGTTAGTGTTGTATTCAAGAGTACCTTAAACGACATATTATCAAATTGAAATTTCCAAATTTCATGAAATCGAGATTAAAAATTAACCTTACTAGTCTCAAGCCCAATATTAATAACCTATCTATAAATCGAGATAGGCCTAGTAGAGTTTTGTTGCTAAGTTACTTTTGTTAATTATTTAAAAATAACACCGGTAACCTGGCAACAGATCGCCACAGCTTATTAATAATGGTTTTTAATAATAACCGTAAATAAACCAGTTAAGTTTTGGCGCCATCGATAGAAAAAATGCTAGAAGTTTTTTCATAATTATTGAATTTCGTGTTTATATTGAGTGTAATTAGTCAATTTTGGTGGCATTTTGTACAATTTTGTTAAGTGGAAGTGCACAAATGAAATAATCATGAAGAAATTAACATATCGTGTATTTCCTCGTTGCCGCCAAATCTCACTACATGAGCTTGAGTAATAAGGCCACCGACTTAATGACGACTTATAACTAATTATAATTAAATTTGATTTAATTTTCTACTTGACTTATGGCAAAATACTAACGTGAATGCCAAAACCTAAAGAAAGAATAAAGCAGTCCTATCGATTGGGTAAGATATCTAGTTGGTCTTTGAACCGCAGACCAGTGAAATATTCACTTCCTGATCAACTGTGAAATAACCTGGTTGGTTACGCTCTGACGCCTCCAAACTAGAAGTTAATTGTGGGAGCACTGGAATTGTGTTCCGGGGTACGCTATGTCGATTTCAATTAAATAGTAAACGGATTTCAAGCAATCCCGGTCTATAGCCGACTCATAACGTTTTGAACTACCGTCTTACCTATTAAAGTTACCTACCTACCTTGACAGATGGTGGGAAAGAGGGTTGTTGAATACCACATTTTTCGTAAATATACACAATTTGAATGAAATACATTAGATTATTTAAAAAAAAGTATCTTCACGCCAACATCTCCGAAATGTAAGGCAGAGGCACAACCTAGACTCCCATGATTAGCCGAAGACACTAAGTGCCACAATGTGAACCTGGCACATATCCAATCCCGGCTAACGTTATTTGTATTAGAAAATTGAAAATATAGACCTATTTTTTTATTTGTAGCCCTATCTGGGGATAGAACCCGGGACCTCAAAAAGTCAAGCCCGACACGCCGGACCGATAGACCACAGAGCAATGTATTTTAGCAACATCTTCAATACACACATATTGCAAAATAAATGGTTTCTGTATTTTCATTAACTAAATATATATACACATATGTATATACATATACACATTATATAAATAAACGTATTTTTTTTTATATATGTTCAAGAATCTAGGCAAAAGCATCGAAAAAGTAACAAAGCAAATGGCAGATTTGTGACACAAAGACATTCTTTTGTTTTAATTATCTACTGCGGTTTTCCTTCTTAAGTAGTGTAAATACTCTTAAAAGGCATTACAACAGCTAATAGGTTACATTATGGATTACTACAACTTTAATTATTATGAGTATATTTTAGTTAAGGCCAAGTAGTGCCTGTCATTAAACAAAGAACCATTAACCAGTAGACACCGTCTGATGGCCTCACTATTCGTGTCATTTCGAAACATTTTGAAACCTCTGATTCATAGACATACAGATCTTTAACAAATAGCTTAGATTTACACGGCAAATTTGTATTGTAACATACTTATATGTCATTATATAATATAAAACAAAATCGCTTTCTGTTGTCTGTCCTTATGTGTGCCTTTATTTGTACCTTTAAAACTTCGCAACGGATTTTAATGCGTTTTTTAGATAGAGTGATTGAAAAAGAAGTTTTATTTGTATATGTATGAACTACTTAGTGTATTTATGTATATCAAAATAAATCGCCAAAATGTGTGCATAAATAAATAAATATCCCTGGACAAATTACACAAATTGAATGTAACCCCAAAGTAAGCAAATTATATGCTTGTGTTATGGGTGTCAGTCAACGATTCCAATACATAGAAATACTAAAATAGATATCAGAATAAATTTTAGTAAACTCCAGACTCGGAAATGCAGACATCTAAATGTTCATCACACAAATGGCTGCCTCGTCGGGAATCGAGCCCGAGCTTCGCATTTTGTCGCTGTAGTTAGGCGTGTATGCTAGCCACTCGACCAACGAGGTGTTTGAAAGAAAATTGAAGAAAACTACTAGTAAACTAGGAAAATAACAATTTCTATTTTTTCCATACAAACTGAACGAGGTGGAACGAAATTCGCCGGGTCAGCTCATTGTCAGGAAAAAAGGTTCGCCTTCCATATCATAAAAAATACTAATATGTGATTTTATTTTAACATTCCTAAAATGATATTTTCCTAACATCGTAGGTTGAAAAGAAATGTCACGTTGGAGCACATAATCAAAGATTTCGTTGCCCCGCGGTATTCAGGAAATAAAACATAGGAAATGATATTACAGGAAGCCATGGTACATTATTTATGTCTGTTCTTGTTTATTTGTATACTACTCCTTCCTGGTAATGTGTAGTGTTTTTAAATACCTATTCCACAACGTGAGTGCTTGCCATTGAAGTGTTTCGCTTCGGAGGGTAAGGTGGCCGGCAAACTTACTTTAGCTCGAGGCCAAACATCCTGGACTTAAGTTGGCAATGCACCATTTGGTGTCTTTAGGCGGCGTGAATTTCTTACCACCAGGAAATTTATCTGCTTGTTTGCCTTCCAATATCATAAAAAAATACTGAAACTATTAGTAATCTATATGTTTATATTATCTCGCTATAGGCCTTGTAAGAAAAGACCCAGGTCTCTTACGATTTCCCAGGTAGAGCAGAAGATGGCTTACTTTACGCAGAAGAGATCCCGACCAACACATCTTAATATTTAACTTTTTGTTCCAACGAAATTCGACCATAATAAATTTTAGTTATGAGTTATTCAATATCAATTATTTTTGATAAGAACGCCATCTTCATTTATCAAGAATAACTACTTTGTTTCTAAACATTATGTATGTAGTTTCTGCGCCATCCGTGATCTTTTAAGGTTATCAATATATGTGTGTGTCAAACATAATATGGTATTTGTAATGTTTTATTTATTGATTTAATATAATTTATAAGAATTATTACTGAAAAGTTTTAAAGTTCTACACTTCGTATAACACATATAAATTATAAGCGCGCCAAATTTCATACTCCCCCGTCCTCGCAATTTTCATAAAAAGGGTGGACCCCTTTTTTTACTTCACGTATTAATGTTATGATATCAAGAGTTACTAAAATCGGCATATATGAATAATAACCGTAAAATTTTAAATAATTTAGCTAAGAGCCATCTCGATCACATCAGGTTTCAAACAAAAACATCCACATCGAAATCGATTCATACCTTTAAAAGTAATGATGCCACAGACAGACACACAGACATTACAAACTTATAACACCCATCGTTTTGCGTTGAGGGTTGAGTTATGGAGGAATCTAGGCACGTACGAATCTCAACAATAGGCACTCGATGCTTTCTACGGTAGAAATTCTACCTACCTGGCAAGAGACGTGAAGATATGTATGTGCGTGTTATTCTATTTTTTATGTGTGAGATCAGCGAACAAGCACTCTCCCGATGGCAAGAGATAACCGTGGCCTACAGACACCATAGATGTAACAGATGCGTCGCTATCCTGTGGCCGGGATGTAAAGTTAATTGTGCAAGTCTACCGGTTACCCTACCTTCCATGCCAGATCATGACACTCATTATGGCAGCAGGAATAGGCAAGGCGGTGGATTCCTACCCTGGCAATATGAACCACAGCACTCTGCAACCAGGGGTATTATAACCAATCAATCGTTCATTTGCGTAAAATGTAGTCTAAGTATCATTGCTGTAAACATGTAAACACATTACATAATATGTTTATAGTTCTTCACATTTTGATCAATAATTTGACATGCAATATTAGTTAACATAAAATAAGATTATAGTCATTTAAATAATTGAAATAACAATTAAGATTTAAAATTATATACCTACTCCATATCCTCTATCTCTTTAAATGAATCGATCTCTCAATCATTTTAAAACTCGGTAAAAAGAAAATAACAATAACAGTGAAAATATAAAATTTCGAAAAAATAATAATGATTATTGTAATATCAAAATACTACAGATAAGTGTGTAACACTACAGATGAGTATGTAACACTACAGATGAGTGTGTAACACTACAGATAACTGTGTAACACTTATCTGTAGTATTTTTAGTCATGACCTGTATTTTAACCATAGTTTTATTATTTTATTTTTTTACATTTATTTTACATTTAATTATAGTTTTTAAATGTTTTGGTAATAAATAATTAAACTAGTTATAAATATAAATAATTGGCTTAAAAGTTAAAGCACATGTAATTAAATAATATTTTTTATAAATGTTAAAATGTTTGCACACCAAAATATGGTAGAATATATTGAAATACTTACTTAAATATTTTTGTAACATCTCATTTACACACATATTCCGCAAATAAATAATTTTCTTTCTTTCTTTCTTTCTTTCTTTCTTTCAGTGCTCGCTTATTACTAGCTGCCTGGCAAAGAGGCAGATGGTCTATTCTACTCAGAAGACCAAAATAACACGGGAAAACTAATATTAATTACTAAGCTCTAATTAAACGGAAGATTTTTAAAAATATATGAACAAAAGGTATTTCTAATATTATGTGTGAAAATACATACTAGGTTAATAACATTATGTTTATTGCGGTTTGTATCTCCATTTTATTCAAAAAAGTTTAAAACAGTTGGGATGTAAATTATCAAATTCCTCATGTAGCATAATTAACGTAAAATATTCTAAAAAATAACATCCAGTAACTTCTTTTGTTTGACATATCTTCAATAACAATTTTTTTGGCAGATTTAAATATAGTTTACTTAAGACCTTATTTTATAACTTTGAAAAGTATGTTCATGCTCGGATCCCCAACGAGGTAATCAGAATTACAAACAGAATATGACATAAGACTAAGCGGAAGGTCTTAATTATAATCGGGCACTTATCCAATCCCAGGACACATTATTTTATTTTAAAATGAAAAAATACATTTGTTTGGTGCCCGAATCGGGTATCGAACCCGGGACTTCATCAAGTCAAGTCTAATTCCAAACCATAGACCATAGAGGGGATACAGACTTTACATAAGATAAAATATGTTACAAATATACAATGCGAATGTGTATGGAAATGTCACGGTATTGGCGAAAAAAGCATTTTTCCTATAATATGGAAAGAAAGAAAGAATTTGGGAAAGAAAACATTAACAAAGATTTTTTTTTTTGAAATTTTTTAACATTCAGTCATATTGAGCACCTCCTCCTGTTATGAGTCGGTTAAAATATCATCCATTATAGTTGTAAAACTATGTCTTTTAACTTTGATTCCAAGAGACTATTTAAATAAAAGGTTTCACAAACTGGTTTTCGCTTGCGGCTTTCTTTAATATGAGCACAGGCCACAGGATTCCATCGCGAATGATGGAAAGCCATTTTTAACGATTTTTTATAACCAAGAATTGCAAAAGATCTAATGGCGAATCTACGACTGTATTATTTAGACCAATAAACATTTTAATACTATGTGGGAATTTACTTACTCTTTTGCGTTTATCCCTACCTACTCAAAAAAAAGTATCTTTACGCCCATATCTCCAAAGAGGTAGGCAGAGGTACAACCAAGGCACCCGACGACTAGCCGAACACACTAAGTCCCACAATGTGGTGGCAAGCCTATCGCCCACCGGGCACATTTCCAATCCCGACCAACATTTTTTTATTAGAAAATTGGAAAAATCCAATTTTCTTTTTGTTGGCCGACCCGGGATTCGAACCCGGGACCTCATGCAGTCAAGTCCAACATCCGGACCGCTAGACCACAGAGGCGACCTACTCTAAGTTTTATAATATTCTAATGTAATCTTTACTGTTTCTCTGTTATTAGTAGTTTATTGAGCATCAAACTCACAAAAAAATACTAATTTTTATCCAAATCCCAAAAGAGGTTATTTATTTGTCTGTATGTTTGTATAATTTGCTCGCTTAGCATAATTCTGTGCTTATCCCAACGTTATTGTATGGAAGCAAGAGTTGGGTGTGTCAGAAAAAGCATGAAAGTAAGATAAATGCGTTCGAAATGGTGTAACACTCGCTGACCACATTCGTAACAGTGAGATCCGAGAGAGAGTGGGATTGAAAGAAAGTGTTGGTGTTAAAATGCGAAAGGGCATGCTCCGCTGGTTCGGTCATATGAAAATAATGACATATGAAAGATTGACAAAGCAGATATACAATGCGAATGTGGATGGATGTAAGTACCCGGGGAAACGAAGGTTGACATTTCACGATCAGATCAATCGGATATTATCCGAGAGTGGTGTCAAGAGTCTTCGAAACCGGCGTGTTTGTATGAAAAGGGCAATGAATGTAAAGGCAGCTCTGGCACTCGATACTCTCTGCGTACCCCGTAAGAAACTTGGCCTGAAGATATGTATGTATTTATTGTTTATTACAACGTAGTTACGCAATTGTTCGGCTAATAACGAGCGGGTTTTCTTATTTTTTTGGACACGTAGATCATGATTCCAAGGTGGCCTCATGTCAATTTTATCATGACCCGACTAGTGGCTTTTAAGTTATTCGTATTAATGCATAAACGTTCGTCTATGTTGACGACATTAACCCCTTACTGCATTTTTTAACCCACTACCGCAAAGTATAGGTTTATCTTTTAAATGAAATGAAATGAACCTAAATGTAAACATAGTTAATTTGTAACTAACTATATTTACTTTCACTTTGTGTGTGTATTTAATTGAAACTTAAGCACTTAAGGGGTCACACACGCATAAACCTTTACAAAGTTTTGGTAATGGAGACATATGTATATTGTATTTATTTTCTAGTATGTCAATAAATATAATATATATATGACAGTTCAGCGAACAAGCACACGGCTCTCCTGATGGTAAAACAATGGCCATGGCCTATAGACATCTCTTTTTTTTGTATGGCTAATGTTTTTACACCTTCACCGGGCTTTGAACCTATAGACATTGTAAACGTTACAGATGCGCCTCTGTCCTGAGGCTAAAACGGAAAGCCTGTTGTGCAAGTCGACCGTCTACCCTATCCACCAGACCGGAACATAGAAGTGTCATTCCTGTGGTAGGGATAGGTAACACACACTTACAACTAGCTGTACTTGCGACTTCGTTCGCAAATGTCTGCAGTAAACGCTAACCTTATTTACATTAATAAATCAACGTACATCATTACTATTAGAATTTATTACCAGCATACACCTGAATTACTCTCAAAATTTCGGATTTCCAGTTATTTGATCACTTTTACTGAGTGTTATCTCGGGAATGGGCAATCTGTGAAGCACATACCTACTTACTCCCAAAAAAAGATTGAACAAAATTGGCCTACACGTTAATGAATTATGGTCCAATTTATATGTTGACTTTTACTCCTCTCCAAATGAACCCCTTCAATAAACGGGTTCTAAGCAACTTATAACCTTTATTCATTGGAACAAACAATACCTTCAAATTTTGTTTCTATCGGTTCGGCAAATTCGGCTTGAACAGCGGTCGGCATACAGACAGACATAAGTTCTAAGAATGTCTACTGTCCATTCTAAGTCGTCTGCACCTCTTTTTTAAAATCCTCAATGTGTCAAATTCACTCTTTTTAAAGTATTATTATATGTAGGTATTATAGATTAATATGGATGTCTGATCGTGGTCCGTACTCCGTGACTCGAAACTAACATAAACACCGGCTTTGTTCCAGCGCTGGCCACTAAAAGGTAATCGGCATTCTGGGTTCCGAGAAGATGGCCATAACCACTATAAACGACGGGCACAAAACTCTGATGATTATTACTTTCGTGAAACTATGCTTCCGAATTTTATTCACTGTTGTTTGTTTTTATTTTCGGGAATTCTTCGTTTTATGTTGATTTGGCTGGTTAAAAATTTAAGATTAGAGAAACTGCAGAAACCTTATTTCAATTAATTACTAAGTCATCTAGGTACAAAAAAAATAATACATTATTAGTTATTACTTAGAACTCAAAAACCTCAAATAAATTTAAATCCATTTATACTTATTGGATTTCTAATGTAAGAAACATCTTCATTTTAGATAAGGTCTAATAAATAAAGATTATTATTCCATTCCATCCACAAAAAATACCATTCATACTAACATTATAAATGCGAAAGTCTGTCTGTCTGTTTGTTGCTCTTTCATGGCTAAAATGATGGCCCACTTGTCATAAAATTTGCATATAGGTATAGACCCGAATTCAAACACAAGCTGTTTTTTTAAAAAGCAACCCTAAAGGTCTTCAATAGGGAATGAAAGTTTGTATGGAAATCGCGACTGTTCAATGCTGACGAAGTAGCTTGGAATTAAATACTTCCACCGTTTTCGAGTAGGTTAAAAATATATGCTATTATTTATTGAGTATAGTATCGATTCTGTGGTCTAGCGGTGTGATAGGTTGACTTCTTTGGGTCCCGGTTTCGATTCCCGGGTCGGGCAACAACAAAAAATAGAAAATATATATGTATTTTCAATTTTCTAAATAACGTTGCCCGGGATTGGACATGTGCCCGGTTAGCGATAGGTTTGCCACTTATCACATTGTGGGACTTACGGCCAATGTTAATAATGTATCTCAATCTAATGGATTTCAAGCAATCTAGATAGCTGTGTATCCGCCGGCCTATCCTATACCTCATTCTCATATTTATCCTGTGCACAGATATATTATTGGCAAGCGATAACATAAAAATGGATCAAAATATCAATCTTGGACAGCGAATTTTGGATTAGGATTGATTATTAATGTTGGCCGTTAGTGTATTCGGGTAGTCGTGGGTGCCCCGGTTGTGAGTCTGCCTACCTCTTCGGGGATATGAACGTGGAGATAGTTTACTTTGATGATTACCTTGATTAAAAATATATAAGCCCAGCTTTGAATTATGACCGACTTACAAAGAATCTTAAAAATCCATTGTGTACAAAAAAAAATAAGTAGTCATTTTAGGAGTCAGGTAATAATAATAACAGCTTTAATTCAATACAAGAATATAAATAATCTTATAAAGAATGGAAAAGACTCTACCTAGTGGCCTTAATAATATTTTGTAATAGGAAACTGGCTGTCCTTGATCCAGTAGACAAAAACTTTCATCAAGATCTTAAATAGAATTTCGGTTAAGAGTCAGGCTATTAATTATTTTGTGGTATTTTTTCATTCTAAGGGCATTTCCTGATCACACATCACACCAAATTACATAACATTAATAAATAAATAAACATTGTTTTAAACTCGAAAAATTTACAGATGCGTTAGTAAAACGATAATATGAAAAAACATTGTTGTAAAACCGCCTCTGGGGTCTAGTGACCGTATTAGCGTTGACTATAAGATACTAAGTTCGATTCCTGGCTATTTCAAAATGAGCGGGGACTTATCCCGGCCTGCATTTTATTAGGCAATATAAAACGCAGCCCGGGATAAGTCCCCGCTTGGCTTTTATGAGATGTTATTAAGTGTATTTAAACAAATCCTGCCTCTCTTCACCAAACCTGTCTTCCTCAATGACCATCATTGACTATATGGCAGGATAGAAATAAAGGCAATATACAAAAATCCAGCATCTAACGATGAATTACCTTCGTCGGCAAAATTAATATGAGAAAAAGGTGATATTTCAATACAAGTATTAGGTTAAATGGAAGGCTGGTGTTCTTCGCTTCCTCTTTTTTTATGTGATCAGACAGCATACATGCAACCAGTACTCCTGATGATAAAAGACAACTGTAACTTATAGATACCATAGATGCTACAGGTGCGTCGCCATCCTAGCTCATAAGCTTGGATTTAAGCCTATATTGTACAATTCTGGACGGCTGGGATAGATAATGCGGTCCTACCCAAATTGCACAGTACTATACCATCAGTTAACAAAAAAACTAAACAGTTTTTTTTTATGATATTGGAAGGCAAACAAGCAGACTGATTTCCTGGTGGTAAGAAATTCATGGCGCCTAGAAATACCAAGCCATCAAGGGTTCGGCCTCGAGTAAAAGTAAGTTTACCGGCTACCTTACCCTCCAAACCGGAACACGTCATGACGTTATGGCGGCAGGAATAGGTAAGGCGGTGATACCAATCCGGGTGAATCGCTGCGAATCTCTACCACCTAGTCAGATGTCACGGTGTTAGTGGCGATAAGCCTATGCTCGACTTTTACGAGATACCTGGCAAGAAAGTAGATGGTCTATTCTGTAAAGGAGCCCGGACCAACACGGGGAAACGAGTGTTACAAAAGAAGTTTTCCTTTTCCCATCTCGCATAAAACTTGTGGACAAAGAGCAATAAAACTGCATATTCAAGACATCCCAAATCTCAGTTCCTTCTTCCACGTTCCAATTCCAACAAGAATACAATATATTTTTGTTCGAACATATAATGTGGAACATAGTACATTTCCGTAATTAACTGTCATACATAAAAGTCCGCTCATACAAACAAAGAGACCTTGTTCGTGAACCACTGAAGGCCGACGAGCTCACTACAACGAGTTTCCTACATACGAGTACGTTAGCAAAGTACTCGCATACTTCAAAGAGTTCATGGCTGGTCTTATTTTTATATCAGATAAACTCGACAAGAAGGTCAAGGACTGTATTTTCGGCGTATGCGCATGCAACTGTTGCCAGAAACACGCTTTTAAACATCGCGTGCGGCCTGAAAATTATTTGAAGCGTCTGATATTTTCGACGTCAGGATGTAATGACCCCATCTGCCGATGGAGTAATTTAGAAACGTAGGTTACTTGATTATTCCGCTAGTGCAATTTAACTAGGTAACCACGGAGGAGACAGCAATGGTAATAATTTCGCAACGCACTTACTAAACAAATTTTACATTGTCGCTCACTTCTTTCAACGAAAGGAATAGAAAGAGACAAAACATGTACGTGCTATCAGATTAATATATACATACATAGATATCTCAACGCCAAGTCCCTTACGGGGTAAGCTGAGAGTATCAAGTGCCTAACTTCTCGATCCTGACAAACCTGTCTGGCTTCCTCCATACTCATTACCCTTTCTACACCGTAGTTTCGGAGACCCTTGGATCATATCCGAACGATGTGATTGTAGAGTGTCAACTTTTGTCTCCCGGGGTCCATCCATATACGGGGACGTTCATTCTATTTCCCGGAAAACGTTGAATAGCGGACTTAATTGACATGTCTAAAATGTTCCATGTCTTTTGTTTTTGTTTTATTGGAAAAAGATGACGCACACCTAAAACAAATTTAGTTAGTGCTTAACAGAATTACCACCAATTTCTATCACCATAGTGTCAGTATTCGAAATGGCAGCATTACATTTTAGAAATAAAAAAACAACGTGCAAGCAACACCTATGGTGTCTATATGCGATGGATACTTATCATCTCACATTTGAAAGTGGTGAAGGCTCCTGTAAACAACAACGAACAATGGCATGTAGCTTGGTTTTGTTGTTAATAACGAGGGAATACTTTATCCGTCTTATTATTAAAGGGTTCTGTAGTCTAGCGGTTCAGTTGTTGGACTTGACTGCTTGAGGTCCTGGGTTCGAATCCTGGGTCGGGCAAGTAAAAGAAAACTGGACATGTATTTCCAATTTTCTAATAAAAAAAAGTTGAGATTGGAAGTGTGCCCGGTTGGCGATAGGCTTGCCACTTATCACATTGTGGGACTTTGTGTCTTCGGCTAGTCATGAGTACCCTGGTTGTGCCTCTGCCTACTTCTTCGGGGATATGGGCATCAAGATACTTTTTTGTTATTATTAAACGTGGAC
>NJDC01003267.1:0-19780 GCA_002245475.1 Calephelis virginiensis
GTATTTTTTGACGGGTTAAAAAAGTTGGAGCATCGCTAGTCCAAGTGTATTGAATTAAAAGGAGACTGTGTTGAAAAATAAATCTTTACTTTCTCAAAATTTTCTTTATTTTTTCTTACGCTAAAAATTTATTGAATGGCCCTCGTACATAGCTCGTAATTTGCATATACATAAAAACGAATCCCATTTCTGTGTGGCCTTCGCTTCACGCCCGAAAGGATAGACTAATTTTGCGAGAAGGTTCTTTCGAAAAAAAATAACCAGTATCAACAGTTAAAGCAAGACAACGTCTGTCGGCTCAACTAGTATAATATATATTTTAATTTAAGCACATTAAAACTGCTACTTAAGTCAAAAATTCATTTTTAAAACCTTTCGAAAAAAGAATCCATTCGTTATTAGTCGGATAATAGCGTAAGCAACATACTACAAAACAGTACGTACGGACTGAGATAAGTCCTTTTCTCTTAGTCGGTTGAATTTTTTTTTTATATGAGAGGTCAACGAACAAGAATAACGCTCTCCTTATGGTGAGAGATAACCACAGCCATAGATGTTACAGGTGCGTCGCTGACCTATGGCCGAGATGTTAGGCCTATTGTGCAACTCTACCGGCTACCCTCCTACCTACTACGGCTACCAGACCGGAACATGGCGACAAAATAGATAAGACGGTGGATTCCTACCCGGACAAGTTGCTGCACAGTACTCTACCACCAGAGCTCTTGTTGGTGATGATCTATATGTTATCCAGCGCTCCCCTCTTACGAGCTGCCTGGCAGAGAGGCAAATGGTCTATTCTAGCAAACCCGGAGTCTGGAACAACACGGGGAAAGTGATTAAATATGTACAGATTCTTCTTATATTTTATCATTTTGTCTCCTTTTCTTCTAATTTATAAATTTAAAAAGCTGGTCTGAGATATAAGATTGACAATAACTGTTTTTAAATACGTTTTTCTTTCTAGTTGAATAGTTTCATTTTTGTGCAGTAAACCTGCAATGATTTCTACTTAATAGAATCACAAGTTATTAATCTAAACTATCTCCTAATGATACCTCTTAGACGCGTGCTTGAAGGTTCCGTTAGTTTTACGAGGGAGTGCGATCGAAATGATATCGTCCCTCGGGTAAGTGCAACTCAAGGGCGGAGGCGTACTGTATCTCTACCGTCATAACTATCGACTATCTATCGAACTCTGGCTCTCGACAAATGTCAACTTTGTCAAGGTACGGTGACCGCGGCAACTAACTAGAACTTTATAAATAAACTACGTATTATCAAGGACAGATGTAGAATGTCTCAAACCTGCTGATCGTAGAAAGAAAATGTTTGCATAATATCGGAGACAAAAATGCTTTTGTAAGGGTAGCCGCTAAACTTACTTACGCAAAAGGCTATTAGACCTGTGAACAAACTATCTCGTCTGTGGTTCTTATGGGCGTCTATATTTTGTATTTATATTTCTTAAATACGTGTGCCTGCTTGCCTTCGCGTGCCGTGGGAACCCAGCCTAATGACTCTACGCAATGGCAATTTTTCAACTTTTCCTATGACTTAACTATTCGATTCGAAAAATATTCGTTGCTAGAGGTGCTGAAAACATCGTAAACCATACCAATTACACGGCAACAATCCCCCGAGACGTCCCCGAAACGAACGTATTTTTTATGAGACGATTCGAAAATATAAGACGACAGAATGCGAAGGTAACAATTGTCTAAATATCTTTTAAGCCGAATGAGCTCGGAAATTGTATAATGGAATGGAAATAAGTTGATTTTTTTAAATAAAACAGACTTAAAATATTTTCTATATTTTGGTCCGGGCTGCTGGAAAAGTTAAACTTTTCGCTGTCATTGAGTTTGAAAATACATGCTGCTCTTATTTGTATTTACATCGCCTTCTTACGGTACTGGTGTTGAGCCTAACATGCAAGTCTACCGGCTACCCTGCCCTCCAGCATGGAACACGACATGTTTTGAAGTACATAGTTAGATCGTAACAAAATAATGTAAGCCATGTTCCACTGATCATCAGCTTTTCGTATGGTACGAGTATACGATGTTGAATCGGCAGACGTGTCTCCTGGTGATTACCAATGCACGTTGCCTAGTAACATGTTAAACATGCTTACCCACACCCGAGGTTTGAAGGTTAAGCTATTGGCGCAACTGAATGTATTGGCTACCCATTCCTCTATATAGGAACAAGAAATTGATGAGCTTTGACTTAAAAACCGAAAATAGTAGTGCCAATCCGGACCATCCGATGTAGAACTCTACTGATGGTTTCAATGCGTTAATTACGTTGTGTAAATTTGATTCTAAATATGTATCCCGTTTTATTACACTCGCCTTCATTTCCACAGCAGAGGAGAGGCGGACATGACAGATCTTTAATTAACTTCCATGCCTTTTGTTAGCTGTGTATTTTTACAGCAGTTCCTTTTTATTGTTAGTTTCAGCTAAGACGTTGTACCCCCCTTCTTTTTTACTTTAAATAAAAGTATATCTATTACTAAACTTATTCTGCCAGCGTATGACTTATAG
The DNA here is from genome assembly GCA_002245475.1 of Calephelis virginiensis. Classification (NCBI taxonomy): domain Eukaryota; kingdom Metazoa; phylum Arthropoda; class Insecta; order Lepidoptera; family Riodinidae; genus Calephelis; species Calephelis virginiensis. Next base: position 2,553 of record NJDC01003267.1, read on the forward strand.
CTGCTGTAAAAATTGGATCGATACCTTTAACAGCGTTCGTTGAGACTGATGCTAAAGTACATTATCATTCTCAATATTCGCTGTTTACATGATTCAGTTGGCCGAGGAATGTTGGTGCTTTTTATAATTATATTGCCAAGTAGGACGCTAGGCTTTTGTCCAAAACATTGACCCAATATGTACTACAGATAGTTTTAATTTCGAATCCCACCCTTGAAACAATAAAAACACGTAATCCGATTAATGAGACGTCGGATAATTTCCGAATTAAATTCCTAAAAGGTGTAATGAGAGATGAGAGAAAGATTTTTTAAATTTCAAAAAATAGCCATAGTTTTATATATTTTAAATGACAAAATTAAACGAGTTAAAATTTGAACGTGAAGCCACAATGGCTCGAAAATATTTCCCAATTTGAGGTGTAATATTGAAATCGCAGCTGTAACTGCACAGACGCCGTCAGGAGTTTTGTTCCCGAGCGCGAGACAGACGGACAGCCGTTGAATAATGAAGCCGGAGCTGATTATAACGGGACTATTTGAATTGCGTTTTAACCTTTTGTTCGAACTATGAATGGCGTTGTAATGACGTTAAAGTTTTCATTATACTATAACTTATTAGTGTCAGTCTGTTAAGTTTATCGTTTAGTTCCTTTACACGTGGGCCCTTTAATTTGGTTTCGTGTAGGCAAACAAATAGACGCATTTCCTAAAATGATGGCTTTTGCTTGAAACCGCTTTTTCAACTATCCCCATGTCAAATTTCATTAAAATCAATTAAGAGGTTTCGCTTTGACCGCCTTGTTGGTCGAGTTGCTAACGTAAACGCCTAACTACACCGACCAACCGCGAGGCTCGGGGTCGATTTCCGAAACAGTGAAATAATTCTAGTATTGTTACTAAGAATGAAATTATTAAGATACTTGTTCTTTTACAGCTTCAAGTTTCTACTGTCACGCAAAATGAATATTATTCAATATTAAAACACATAAACCAATTCATGGCCAAACTGTTTTTTAAGCAAATTATCAGGCGGGGAGGCCTTTTCTGCTGATCCGTTAATATACATTTATTTATTATTGTATTTCGATGGCATTGTTGATTACATTTGAAGATTATATTTTACTAGACAAATACGATAATAATCAGTAACATATTGCGAATAAAATGCAGCTGTTATACAATTGCAAATTAATAAGCCAAGAAGATCCCCTGCAAGTATCCATAAAACCCTCATTAAATAAATATATATTTCGAGCCCAAGTTTTTCTTTTGGATCATTGAGAGCGTACCGAAATTGGAGTGTCATAAAATTGGCGTAACACGGAGGGCTATCTGCGGAAATGTCGTAACTGGCGCGTCAATGTCTAAATACAAGAGCATCTTTACAAAAGAATATAGGTGGGGCTACGGATATTGGAGGGACAATAATCTATGTTTTAAAAGAATGTAATATTTTGCGAGTATACTGATTATTAGGGAATGAGACTCTTTTACTAATATTTTCTTACAATTTATAACTTGACGTCTTGCAACTGACTTCTACCGCCTTATCAATAAATACAGAGTAAAGTACTCAAAGTTTCTGATAACAGCCCCGCCCCACTTATTTAGTAATTTAATTTTAACTTAAAATTGGCTTGTCAAAATAGATGTAAACCAGACATTGGGAAGTGATGATATTTTTGTTGTGAAGAATTGAAAGAATACCAGTTTAAACTTGAAAGTGTCAATTAAATACAGTGTAAAATTAAGGTGAGATGAGCTTTGGCAATTCGAAAGTGAGGACTAAACATTGAGATGGTGGTAGTGTGTTGAGTGCCCACGGCGGGGGAGTACGCAAGGGATGGTCGCGCGCGATGCAGCGCGGCGGCGGCGCGTGCGCGTTGCTCGGCGCGCCGTGCTCGCGCAAGAATGGTGCCGTGTGTACGTGCCGCGTGCACACCGCGCTGCTGCAGGTAATGTACCTAACATCTCTAAGGGTAGGCTATTATAGTGCCTACACATGAACAATATTTTCCAAGTTAGCGTCTGATAATTCTGTATTTATGTTTAACAATCTTATCTTGCTATATTTAACTTGTTTTATGATCCGCTTATCTTAACGTAGGGGGGGGGCTCATCGATTAGGGAGGGGTCCGTTTGGATAGGAATCCACCGCCTTATTCATTGTTGCTGCTATTGTGTCGTTATTTGGCTGCATGTTGTGTTCCGATAGGAGGACAAAGGTTGCATGTAGACTTCCACATTAATCCTAGCACCACGACCACAGGCCATCGATGCTCACAACATTTCTGAGCCTGTTAGGATTCGGTTGTCGCTCTCCACAGTGGGAGCCGTGTGCTTGTTCGCTTTCCTATCAATTATTATTAAATCGTACTGAAGTGGTGCACGTACAATGGAATTGTTTTTTTTTTATTTACATTCACATTTTTAGATATAAACCTAACTTACGTAAAGTTCGAACAAAGCACTTAAAATATTGAAAGGAATTAATTTTAAGCATATTTTATGCTTCGTGAAGTCACTACTTCGTTAAGACTCCCAAAATACCGTCTTCCGACAAAAATAATTTCTACGATGGCGATGGTATAATGAATTTTGAACTCGTTTAATAATCCTTCATTATGCCTCGTTTGAACTATTTATTGTTTATATTAAATTTTGCATATTGCATAAATTGCAAGCTGGCGTATTTCCACTTTTTATTTACTTGTGATAATTTAAGATTTTGATTTTGTCTTAAGCAATTGCTTTTGTTTAGAAGTTAAATATTTATTTACATTTTAACATTTAAATTAAAGCACTTATTTATATTTTTAATAAATATTTTATTTATATGTTAAATAAGCTTCTCAATTTATTACAAATAATTTTAATGGTACAATCCTATCTACTGTACTGTAACACCGTTTCGAACTCTAGCCAGTCAGGAGAAGAACCGGCAAAACGAACTCCCCGGCTACCAGGCTACCTATAGCCCTTTACTACCACTCTTTTCAAACCTGGCTAGGTTTGAAAAGAGCCAGAAGAAGAAATGGCGAAACAAACTTGTCGGCAACCATGATTTCTATACTTAAATTGAGTTTATAATATAATTATGAAAAATGTGATTGACGTTTTGCTATTAAAATTATTATTCCTCTGTGTGTTCTCAAATTATTAATACTCTATTATTTTGCAAATTATTTATTTGTGGAATGTTTGTGTTAAGAAGTTGTTACAAAGATATTCAAGCATAGGTACTTGATGCCAATATTGTTTATAATGTTTAAATAAATTAATTGTTTATATATTAGATAACAATTTTATATTTAAACAAAGTACATACTTATTTGCATAGTTGCAAGAACTGTAACTCTACGCTAGTGTACACACACGTATTTGTTTCTCCCGATTATTGGTTTTATCTTGTGTTTGAAAATAGTAAACAAGTAACTTGGCTGTAACTGTTTGGTATTTTGTTCTACTTATAATAGTAATGAATTATTTTGCGTTTTTCTTGCCCAGAAATATTCATTTGGTAATAAAACGTAGCATGTGCCGTAGTAGGTGCTACGAGTTAAGATTTCGTAGCAAAGTGAAAAACCGTCTACAGTCGATCGTAGATCTTGAACAATTTTACAACTTTCTAGACCACAAACCATCTTATTAATAAACATGGAGCAACGTAGGAGTAAAATTAAGTATGTAATATTATAGTCTGTTTTCCGTTGTAATAAAGACTATAGTTCCTGATTGAACCTTGGAGTACTATTCTCCGTGTGTATTAATAAGATGGAATAAGTTTAAGCTATGCCTTTACCAGGCCCGGGACTTTTTTAAATTCTTTGACTCAATAGATAGATAGTAGGTTCCAAAATTTGGCTTAAAACTCTTCATAAGAAAGTTTATTTAGTTTTTAAATTAATTTGGTAAAGTTTAGTATATTTTGATGAAAGAGAAGCAACTGAGCAAGCGGCTCGTTGGCAGTATACCTACTCCGCGGTCGCTAGTACCTGCACCACCAGTGTCGCTTTTTAAGAATTAATGAACTTATTTAAAGTTTCGGAAACACGCCAACTGGCGAGTTTTTTTTTTAACAAAAATAAAGTAACTATAACGCAAAAAAAGCTATGCGTGGTTGTACGTTTTGTCATATTCGTTGCTTTTTTAGCATTGAGTATTTTTAAACTTGTTTCAAATTCTAAAAAGAAACCACATTCTAGTCGTATACGTAAGAACCTCTCTCGTAATAGGCACTTGACTCGAATAAGTCTAGATGTCTCCCGGGCCGAGGTCAAGCTCCTTGAGATTAAGAAACTAACATGACATCTGCAACATAATAATTGTAAGACGTAGTTTGTGGATAAGGTTTAGTTGTGGTGGCGGAGCAACACGTGTAGTGGGATGAACTAATAATTTATATTAGTCTACTGGATTACATAGGAGAGTCCTGACACAACCTAACCACAACAACAACTATTTCTGGCGGCATATCGTCAAAACTCATTAAAACTGTTTGGTTTGGAAAATAAAAACAAAGTATCTTTATGGTTAATCCTCGAAGAGATAGACAGAGGCACATCCAGAGCACCCACGACTAGCCACAGACGATAAGACTAGCCGGTAAATTTACTTATGCTTAGAATTAAAATAAGAAAATCGTTTATTTCAGATAAACCATACAAAGGTATTTGTGACTCGTTTAAATAATAAAAAAAAATTCGGATCGGAACACGGCCACACACTGATTCGTCGAAAGAAGCTCATCGGCATATTCCTCGTTTTAAAATATGTACACATTAGTTAAAATATTAATACATTATACATTATATTTATACTGGTATGAAAGGCAATTAAGCCAAAGCACTCTCTGCTTAATATTCAGCAACGGAATTTTTTTCATGTAATTTTAATTTGACACAATTTTTAAGTTTATTAATTTAGAAAGTCTTTTATATAATCGGGAAGTTTATAGCATATAATATTTTAAATATAGATAAATATTAGTTTGGAGATGGTTTAAGGGTTAAACAATCCAAGTAGGTTAGCACCCCAACATCTTAGGTGTCCCCCATGGACAGTGCAGAATTTTACGTTATAAAAACATATTTAAAATACCGTAAATATTTTTTAAAGAATAGACAGGAATTCTGGTGAGAGGGATATATATTTTTTTATTATATAAACAGCAAATGCATACATTTTCTAGAACAAACAGAACTCATAATGCTGTCAATATAGGTTGGCTAGAGAATGCGGAAAGCGGCTGGTCCCCGGCGACCCCCCTCGATTCACAACTCTCCCGAGCTTTGCATTAGGACTTTTAGAACTAATTCATTGTAACTTATACGGTTTCGCGACGGCAGCGACAACTAAAATACAATATGCAGTTCCTCTGTGAATAAGAAACAGAAACGTTAGTGGTAAAATATTTAACATTGTTGAGAAAAGTTGGAAGTAATCTGAATCAAAATGACTTTTGCAATCACAAAGGTGTTTGTTTGTTCTTGGATGTTTTTGGAAATGCAAAAAAGTCATAGTTAAACCCCTTACTTTGTCATAGCCGTCATTGATAGAAAATTCCGAAATGTGAAGAAAAGTGCTCATATTAAAATGTATATTTTATTATTGTACAACTTTTTAAAGTTTGATATTAGTATGATTTTACTTTAAAACTAGTAATACTATTAAGCAAGTAAGCAGGGTATTCTTAAAACTGACGATTGTATTACTTTTTTTTGTAAAACTAATTCACACTACCCTCCAAAACACTGATCGTTTTATTAATAACGGACTAAAGTAATCCAAGATTCGACCTAGTGTTTCTTTATTACATTGTGATACAGACTATTTATCAACTTAAATTTAATTTTAGTTTAGTTTCTGTTTATTAAAATGAAATCGGTGAAGAATTAAGAAAAAATTAAACGTTATTTAATACACAGAAAATATTTATACATAAAACATACATAAATTACTTAGTTTTATAAGTATACTAACCTATATCGTGTAAAGCTTTGAATGCAAATGAGGCAAAATGTACTTGTGACCTCGTGCTCTCGTACCGGATGACGCAATTAATTAGCGAATATAAAAGGTTTTTTTAACTAGTCAAAGTTATATTGAATGGACTACGCAGGTAAATCAACGGGATCATTCGTACGCAGCGCAGTTTGGGCCGCTTTGTAAGTCGCTTTTATTAACTTCGTTTGCATCTACGTATCTATGTAACGGAATCTTAGAACGCGCTTACATCATGGTAGTGTACATCATATATATTTTTGAGTTTTATCGTTCTCTAATTTAAGAAGTTACGGGAGGGACACACATTTTAACACTTAGGAAAAAAATGATGATAGAAACCTCACTTACGGATTTTATAAAAAAAAATTTACTTCTAAGTATAGGGAACCTCCAAAATTTAGTGTCATTTTTCTATTTTTGTGTAAAATCTCAATTCGGCTCACAGAATACATCTACTTACGAAGTTTCAACAGTATAGCGCTTATAGTTTTAGAAAAAAGTGGCTGTGACATACGGACGGACGGACAGACAGACAGATATGACGAATCTATAAGGGTTTCATCGTCATTTTTAAAATATTAAATTGTTATTTATTTTACAATTTAGGGCTAAATTTTGAGAAAAAGCATTTCTAGATTGAGGCCTTCGTCAGTCATAAGAAAGTATAAAATATGTAGGTTACATGTTATTTTGTTTTTTGCAGTAGGCACTAGGCAAGCTACAGATGTATGCCGCGCAAATTTAATTGAGTTGGCAACGCTCCATTGCCACTTTCGGTATCTATAGATGACGTGTGTTTCTTACCAAGAGGATATTCTTCTGCCTATTTCCCTACCAATAACATGAAAAAATTACATAAGAAGACAGGTCAGACGGTGAGCTACCGTCCATCTGAGCACCAATTCTCCGTTAATTCAAATGAAAAAAATCAGTTACTGTAGCACTAACATTTTGTTAAAAAACCAGCACGCAATAGTATTCACGGGAAGAGTTATGAGCAGCTGTTACGCCATATGGCATAGGTTCTTGGCATTGTTTTGGGTACATAGATGATGTGGTATGAGGGTTTTTTTAATTCAAACATATGAAACTTGTTTTTGATGGTTCGGTATTTTGTCCCCAGGAATTTGCGACACTTACGAAGGAGTTGAATCACGCTCGGGAGCAGCTGCTGGAGAGAGAGGAAGAAATCTCCGAGTTGAAGGCAGAAAGAAACAATACAAGGGTGAGTATAGAAGTAATTTATAACTAGATTCTTTAAATTTGTAACCGACTTAGGTTTAGATGTATTATTTTATGTGTATCGCTGTTTTATAATTATGTTTAATGGTTTTTCTATCCCTTTAATAATATTGCAAAGTAAACAGACACATTTGCTGATAATAAGAAAAAATATTGCATTATGGAAACTTATGATGTAAGTTGTTAATTTGAAACTAGAAGGAATATAATTTTTATACCTTGAAAATCGTCTTTAACAATGTTTTTAAAAAGAAGGAAACTAATATGACATTTTGTTTGCAACTTTGGTTTGGTGGGCCGAGTGGAATGTTGGACCTACTTCATGGGTATGTTCTAAAATCCTTCTAATTCATCAACTGAAAAACAAAATAAACATGAAATCAGCAATTACCCATCTGGTGGTTATTAGGGACGATATGCTGGAAGTATTCAGTTCGCTATGATGTCCTGTTCTCATCTCGTCACGTGTCTACACTTTATGGTTTTTTTCGGAATTAGTATCACGTAGTAGTAACCTCTGAAAAAGGTACTTCTAATAGTCCTTTTTCAAATGCGACTCACGCCACTTTTTTAGTTGCTAACTCTATTTCACTTGAGCTTTAAATATTTAAAAAATGTGTACCTAGGTACTAAAAATTATATCGCCTCTGGTATAGTGGTCCGGCGTCGGAATGGACTTCTTGGGGCACAAATTCGATCCCCCAGCTCGGACAATAAAATAAAAATAGAAATTTTGTATTATCAATTTTCTAATAAAAATAACTGCTCGGGATTGGATATGTGTCCGGTTGGTGTTAGACTTGCCGGCTATTACTTAGCGTCTTCGGCGAGTCGTGGGTGCCCTGGTTGTGCTACAGCCTCCCTCTTCGGGGGATAAGGTCGTAAATATACATTTTTTAAACTATATATTTATGTATATATTAGTTACATCGGACTAATGCTAGTCCTGCTTCTTTTTCATCGGTCTGTATTAAGACCGTCTGAAGAATTAATTCCATTTTCATCGGTAACAAATCGAAAACAACTTTGTACGCGGCGGGAATCCATTTGTTTTTATTTGCCGCCAATGAAATAATTTAGCCGCCGACCGCGACACGAATGGGATCATTTTAGGGGCACTTTACGTGGAATTCAATTTAATCCCTACACTTGTGATCGTACTTGTAGATATTACTGAGGAATATACTTCGCACCTTCAGAACGACATCGGCTCAGTTCGAGAATCCTTAAAATCGAGTTACAAGCAGAACTTATTGACGCTGTTCAAAATCCAAAGTTTGTAATTTTCATATTTCGATCTAGATTTCCCAAAACTTTTTTTAAAAGTAACTCCATATTACTCTAAGAATTCGTTTTTTCCGCCTTGATTTGTGAGTAAACTTTATTTTTTTTGTGAAAATGAGTACTGGTTACAATAACCCTTATATTAAATTACAAATGTCCCGAACCTCCTTTCGAATTTCTACCTAGTTCTGGACGGATTCATCGCTGCGTGTCTTTTAATGTTCTGGTTTTTATTATTGTGTTTTATAGCATATGAAAGGCAACGAACACGGATAGTTTCTGATCGCAATGTCGCCCCAAGCCACTACATGTTAAGGGTGTGTTGCTAACCTTAGCCAGTTATGTTGAGTCTCACGCGTTAGTTTCCCGACTATTTGCTACTCTCTGCACCTAAACACTACAATGATGGGTATTGGCGTAGGTAATGGCGGCAGGATAAAGTAAGGCGAGGTGGTAACAATCTGACGAGTCGTATCAGAAACTGACTACCCTGTCTGATTTGTCGCACTAAAGTATCTGTTATATAATATTCCAGTTACTACTAGAGCATCTAGAATGTCTGGTGTCGCGCCACGAGCGGTCGCTGCGCATGACGGTGGTGAAGCGCCAGGCCGCTGCCCAGTCCGGGGTCTCCTCGGAGGTCGAGGTTTTGAAGGCACTCAAGAGTCTATTCGAACACCACAAGGCTTTGGACGAGAAGGTTTGTTGTGTTTTTTAAGGTTTGTTATTTATTTTATTATATTAAAACTATAACCAAATGTGTTATTAAAGCAATAGAAAGGAAGAACAAATTGTTTGTAGATTCGATTTTTATTGTGTAAGCTACTAGCTGTTTGCCCGCGACTTCGTCAGGGTAGAACATGCCACATGCATCACCAATTATTATTAATTATCAATTATAGACCTATTAATTTTTAAAAAAATATAAATGTGGTGTCGGGACACCAGGTAGGAACGAAGTTCTTTCGGCTAACGTAAAATCGACACAATTCATGAGTAAATACTACTACTACTAATAAATACTACGCATTGGCTGGGTGGAATGGTAATAGAGAGAGAAGGGATGAGAGAACGAAAAGAAAGAGGGAGAAAGATAAAGTTATACACTACTCGCTTGTGTATACGACTGTCGCGCCTGCGCACGTCTCATTTAACGGTTTTATTCTACAAACTTTTTCTTACGGTTTTTACAATCACATTTTTTCAGTTCGGTCGCGCAGCAAAATCCCTATCTCCTCCAAGCCTGCCGTAAGGAACTTCTTTCCAAAAATAACTTATGTTTGAAGTCTTTAGCTCTTTGCATATCAAATTTCATTGATATCGGTTCATCGGTTTAGCCATAAACAAGCAATAAACAGACAGATTTCGCATTTATAATATTAGTGTGGATCTGAAATATTATTTTAAGTCACTCAATAAATTACACAAACTGCCCTGAAAGCCAATTTAGGCATATTTTTGCTTGTAATATGGGTCAACTATATTAATACGTTACACTGTACTAAATTCAATAAATACCCAGAAACACGGACAAATATGGTAATTACACAAATGCCTGCCCATGTCAGGAATCGATTCCGAGCTTCGCGGATGATAGATGTTGTTAGGCGATGTACACTGAGTATGCATATACACTCCACCAAAGAAGCGGTCAAACAAGGCGATAAGTTTGTATGTTGGTGTGCACAAGAATAGTTTAGCTCCATATTCATCATATAAGAATACGGTCCAACTTCGCTCTCGTTTACAAGACGTCAGCATGAGAACGTATAATATTCCTCAAATATGCAAGTATGTACCTAAAATGTATGGAAACTACATCAGTATTTTCTGCTGACGTTGCCGACACTTGTGACGTCCTGTAAAAATGTATTTCCTATCATCCAACCTCCGCGAACGTGAACATTTGGCCACATTCCGCATTGCGCTGAATTCATTAAATAAGATTGGGTTTTATTTTACGCGGGCTAAAGAATGTTATTTATGCAATCGGGTTTTAGTGTTCGACAAGTTCTTTCTTTTTATATCTCATTCAATTTGCAGGTACGAGAAAGGCTCCGGGTTGCGCTCGAGAGGAACACTGCCTTAGAAGAAGAATTAGCACTTACCAAAGAAGAAGTAAGCATACTTTTTTAATACGCTACTGATAGATTCTATTTAAGTTTACCTAGCATATAAAATAGCATTGAACTTTTAAGAATAAAAATATATGTTTCATTTCCAGTTACAACAATACAAATCAAGTACACAAGATGGCGACAAACCCAAAGAAAATGGCACAGTTTCAACTGGCTCACCAGAGCAAAATGGTGAACAGCAGCAACCCAAGGTGTGTAGTGGATGTGTATCACGTGTTTACTATAATTTGCAAAAAAAACACAGAATGCACATAATTTGTACACTTGTAACAGCTACATACTTTGACTACAACTGATTTTGGCTGAGAGAACACATAAATTACTACTTTCAAAAATATTTTTTTTAATATTCGATTCTTAAACTTTAAATGCTTGATAGTACAGTCCGTATAGGAGAAATTTGGATATACTGCAAAATTTTCCCATGCAGGACGTATTTTTTATAAAAAAAAAATTGGATTTAGGTTCTTGAAAGTTGACCTCATGACATTGTTTTTTTACTTAGGAGTTTAATTCCACAAATTCTAGGGGGACAATTGTTTGATCAAAGCTAAGCACGTCAATGTGCTTTTGTTCTATAGTCTTTTCAAAGTCCATACTTAACAGAATGAAAGTTTCTTTAAAGTGGTCAATCAGACCATTGCCATGTTTTATTTTAATCAAAAATTTTCCATCTCCAATAAGTGGCATCTACCCTGTAAGTAAAAGCAACCAACCAAACGGCGTAGTCAGCTTTGTAGTAGAACCTCTGCAGAACGTAGTCCAAATTTTTAACCAAAACCCATGCGTTGGAATACATGCTTTGGAAGACGATGAGGGAATCTGAGCATTCGTTTCACTAGAAAAATACAAACAAGTTTAATAAATAAAAGACTTTGTGATATACCATAACGTCGCATTTTTTGAGTACAGCTATTTGTTATCTCTGTTGGTACTTATAATTGTATTGGTTTTACACGTTTATTAAAATACAAAATGATAAAGTTAAATGATATAAAACATGTTTATGTACTAACTCTACAAGAACATGTTATTTTGGAAATTGCAAAGAAATAAAACATTTACACTTCCAACTTTACAATATATATGAATTAATATAACAGTTTTTGTGTAAAAAAAATAATAGACGCTTTTGAATGATTAATGTTTTGTTGTGACGTTATAGACTAAATATCAAAGTTTTACTCAATTCTGTATTTAACATTATTACAATAAATCTAAAAAAGAAAATAAGTTTATAAATAGCAGTTAAAAGCAAGTTTTAGTGCGCTTACACTAAGGTTTTACACTACTTGTCGCGCTGTACATTTACATTTTATATCGTTTAATAATGTTTACTTGACATAAGTACATTTAGCTTGTCTATGATATCTGATATAACTGTGAAAATATCGAAATGGCAGCGCCACGATTACACGTGTGAAGCATAGTGAAGATTTTACGTGAATTACAACATGACTATATGCAATAATATTAATGGTTATCTATTACATGGATTTTACATGCAATAACTTGGCACTGGGGAGCACTATATTCCGAATCGTAAATGAAAATATTATATATCTACATATCACTTATGACTTGGAATTATTTTGTCCTAAATATAAAATCACCAAAAATGGATTGGGTAAAACATTAATTTTTAGATGGCATGTTCCGCTAAGACTATATCCGCACTGTGGGTTACGGGCATGATTTTTGAATTATTTCGTTTTTCTTGTTTAACATTTGATTTGAAATACAAATGTTTTCGGCATGTGACTCTCAGTGTGGACTCGCTAAATGTTACTTTATTTTGATGGTCGACACAGGAGCAAAGTAGTGTTAACGGCGAATCGGAGGGCAAGAAACTCACTGAGCTACAAAACACTATCGCCAAACAGGTCAGCACAAGTTCAAAACCTAGTCGGTGATTACTTATTATGATCACTCGATTTGGCTGCATTCGGCTTTTGAGCATGTCACAAAAAGGCACCACTGTTCACTTCATGCATCACCTGTAGACGATTAGAGTGAATATCGTAATCGCGTGTTTAATGGAATTAATATGTTTAAAATAACAAAAAAAACTTTATGTCTATTAGTGCACACGCATAGGAGATGAAGCTTCTTTATGCTATCATTTTTCAGGGAGTGTAACAATAAAGAAATTTCAATTCAAAAAACTTTATATAACGCGCAAGATATCAACCGGCTAGCGAAACAAAAATCACGAAAAATGCTGTATGGCTTTCTGCGATAACATACAGTGGTTTTTTGTGGGGTGTAACTCGACGTTAATGAACGTAACAGAGAAATGTGACGGCAAATTTCTCTCATACGTCGACAAAGAAGTTTCACTTCAATTGTAAAATCATTTTAGTATTTTATGTATTTTAGTCCATAGTTCCATAATACGATACAATTTATAGTGGACGATACGAAGAACCTAATTATTAGAGTATTTCACATCACTTTAGCTAATGTTTTATTTTTCTAATGGATAGTTAAACCAATTTTTTATCAAGTTGATTAGAAAATAAAAATATGACAATTGATGTGTGATTTATTTTTATTTGTAGACGTGATTTTGAATCAATGTTAAAACCTAACGAAACTACCAAATTAATGTTTCGTGATCATTTTAAGTAATCACTAATGAATACATAAAGATGCCTTGAACCTACCGTACCTATGTAACTAATAAATAATGTTATACAGATTGTATACGTAACATTTGTTATAGATAAATATTGGTTTGGCATGTTTTTTTTATTTTTTCATAAAACGAAGCTTATAACCTAAAATAAAGTGACTAACAAATACGCTGACATAGTCTATAAAGAGCTTTTAATAACCAATGTTAAGTTTGTATGGTCGACATCAATACCGCATGTTTCATTCCTGTTTAAATTATTGTACATGTAATAAATATATCACTTACACTCATACATACAACATTATACTATGTAAGGCATACATTTTGCATTCATACTAACCATCATGTTATATATAATTTAACCATATGTATAACTATGTGTATGCCGAAATCATGCTTGAAATATCTACCTACCATAAATATATATTATAATTATAATAACTTAATTTTAGAATAAGTTATTATGATTTTATAATAGATTGCAAAACTAATATTATATTAGTTTGAAATAATACACTCTTGAAATCAAAAGGGTGAATCGTCTTACCATGCTGCAAGTAAGTGGTTTCGCACGTATGGGTGTATGATTTTTTTAAATAAAATAAGACAGCGAACAAGCACATGGCTCTCCTGATGGCAAGATATAACGTGGCCTAGACACGTTTGTAGGTGCGTATTCTTCCTGTAGCCGAAGTGTTAGGCCAATTATGCTAGTCTAGCAGCTACCCTACTCCTTTAGGGTACATAATAGTAAAAATGACGACAGGACTAGATAAGATGGACCTTGACATGTTGCATCACGTTCACGGCACTCTACCGCCTGTGGTCTTGTTGACAATGATCCATTTATTCTTTGCTCGTCTTTTACGAGTTCACAGGCAGGAAAATAGATGGTCTACTCTACACAGGAAGCCCAAACCAACATGAGCGGAGACATTATATCTTCCTACCTTTTGTTACCATGTAACTTGCAATTTTCTTAACCATTTCATATGTTTGAGGTAATGTAATATTCTCAATAATCTTAGAAAGAAACTGTTATTTGGAAATTATTTGAGAAGTTTAAAACCCTCAAAGTTCAATAATTATGGTTATATAAATGTAAATAAGGTTAAGATTTTATCAATTTTAAATTTTTGTATCTAACTTAACTTAAACTTTCACTTAAATTTTGGAATTCGTATTAAAAATACCTAGCTCCAAATAAATCAATGAAAGATTATATTTTAAATACAGATGAATTATAAAAATAAACATTACATTCCTTTGAATTAGTGATACACTTCCTTCCCACATCCCTAGCTTGCACTGTAACTTTCTGATGTTTTTGATATTATGGATCTCTGGATAAACTGCACAAAATTCAGTAATACAAAATAAGGTTCGCTTGAGCGATAGATGTCAGTGAACAATGTTAATATGTTGAAATACTTAAAAGACCCAAATCGTTGTAAGATCTAATAAATATACAGACTTCTATGTTCAATACGCTAACATCCGCCCCCGTCGGCCATCGAATGCGAAGCACCACCGATAGAAGGTGTAAGAATTAAACACTGAAACTACGACCAACGAAGCGGTCGTACTATCATAAAATATTAACGAAAACGAGCAATAATATTAATCCAACACATGTATCCAATGTGAATGTATTTTTCAACATACTTTGTAATGGATTACAGTCAGCAGAGCTGAGTTCGTGGCAGAGGCGAGTGGCGGAACTTAACAATAAGGTCTCGGAGCTGGAGGAGAAGCTTACGAAGGGGGAGAAGGAACTAGCCAAAAAACAGGAGGAGTGCGCCAAGCTGCAGCGGGACCTGAGGGAAAACGTCGCGCAGAAAGAGGATCAGGCAAGTTTACATTACATTCGAATTTATTTCATTCATCGTAATAACTAGATCTCTAAGCAGATTTTCGTCCAGAATATTATGGAGTTTACTCCAACATTCAACATAAATGCAAAAACGTACTTGTTAATTTATGTGTTCGGAATCAACAAAATTTAGGCGGCAAATATAATAAATGTAAACCTGGAAGTAGACATTGACTAAAAATTAAATGAAAAAAATGTGAAATAAAAAAGTCTATCGCCTCTGTGGTCGCTATAGACTTGACTTCTTTTGGTCCTGGGTTCGATTCCCGGGACGGGCAACAAAAAAAAAGAAAATGTGTTTTTTTTTCAATTTTGTCATACATAATAACGTTAGTCAGGATTGAATGTCCGTTTGGCGAAAGGATTGCCACCTATCACTTTGTAGGACTTAGTTTCTTCGTCTAGTCGTGGGTAGCCTGGTTGTGCCTACCTCTTCGGGAATAAGAGCTTCAAGATAATAAAATAAATTCAAAATATATAAAATAAAACTTTTTTATGATAAGATTATGTGCACTACAAAAGCATTTATTTATTATTTACAGGAGGAGAGGATAACTACATTAGAAAAACGATATCTGAATGCCCAGCGCGAGTCCACCTCCCTCCACGACCTCAACGAAAAGCTAGAGCAAGAGCTGCAGCACAAGCAGGCGCAGCTGAAGGTATCCACCATTCTCCTACAAACACTAGTCTCGCATACATATGACCTTTAAACATTAGGCTTAAAGTACTTATGTTCGAAGGCTTATTTACTCTGGGGCTGATTTTTCAATATGTGACGTCACACGATGACCAAACGTGGTCGTCCGTGTTTCAGTTTTCAAAATATTAATTTTTGAAGTTATACTTCTTTTGGCGCGTTAGAAAAAAATGATGAGGGTAAATTTTTACGATGCGCGCGCACACCGTCACGAAAAACCGACATGATGAAGTTAGCTATAGATAACATTTTAGTTTTTTGTGATATTTTTTATTAAATATTAAATAAACTTTATTTAACTAAATAATGCATTATAATAAAACTTTTAATGTATTAAATACCTTTTTTCTATGGTTAGTGTATTTTTTCTACAAATGTAAAATAAGGCAAAAAATAAAATTTTTAAAAAATCTTATCACGCCGAAGAAGTATAACTTCTAACGTGTGTACATAAGTACACACACACTTTTTTTTTTCAGAATAAGTAAACGAAACATTTACTATAACTTTTGTTTAAAGCATGTTGTGGGTTAATTAATTATTATTAATCCACAATTAATAATATCTAACATCCATAACAATATAATTTGTAATCGTTTTTTCTTTTTTTGCGTCCCAAAAGCATTACGTAATGGTGTAATTTTTATGTGGGGTTATATGAAGCATGACAAAATGTAGCTTAGTTTCTATCCTGATATCTAAATGGATTTTCGCGGAATAGCCCCGAGGATTCGTCGCGTATCTTGTTTTTGATATAAAGTCAGCCATGCGCATTTGTTTTTTTGTTTTCATAAATTCATGAGGTGAGAAACTCACAGGCCCAGGGTTGAATACCTTAAATATATTCATCAGCGTTTTAATGTCATCGCAACGTTAACAATGCCATTTGCTAATTGTGAATAATACAACCGATGTTTGAACTTCAGATAGTTGAATGTTTAAACAATATTTTTTTATATTTTTATTTGTTTTTTGTTGATAAGTTTGTCATTTGAACTATAGATATCAATAACAACAAAACTAAGAGCCCTTAAGTGAAATACATTTTATAACTTTTGGGTTAGACATTTTTTGAAAGATAGGTACGAATTAGCTTTTTAAGAATTTGTAAATCATTAATTTAATTATTTCGAAAATGTTTTTGTCAAGTAAAATTGGGAGGCGATTTAAAATCCAATTAACCGCTTTTGCACTGCAGCTGGATATTTTTGTTCACTCAAATTTCCAAAAAGTATCTTCACGCCCCTATCCATGAAGAGGTAGGCAGAGGTACAACCAAGGCACCCACGACTAGCCGAAGACACTAAGTCCCACAATGTGATAGGTGGCAAGCCTATCGCCAACC
>NJDC01003267.1:21045-34579 GCA_002245475.1 Calephelis virginiensis
TTGTGATATTTTTTATTAAATATTAAATAAACTTTATTTAACTAAATAATGCATTATAATAAAACTTTTAATGTATTAAATACCTTTTTTCTATGGTTAGTGTATTTTTTTCTACAAATGTAAAATAAGGCAAAAAATTAAATTTTTAAAAAGATTTTTATCTTATTACGCCGAAGAAGTATAACTTCTAACGTGTGTACATAAGTACACACACACTTTTTTTTTCAGAATAAGTAAACGAAACATTTACTATAACTTTTGTTTAAAGCATGTTGTGGTTTAATTAATTATTATTAATCCACAATTAACAATATCTAACACCCATAACAATATAATTTGTATTCGTTTTTTCTTTTTTTGCGTCCCAAAAGCACTACGTAATGGTGTAATTTTTATGTGGGGTTATATGAAGCATGACAAAATGTAGCTTAGTTTCTATCCTGATATCTAAACGGATTTTCGCGGAATAGCTAATCCCCGAGGATTCGTCGCGTATCTTGTTTTTGATATAAAGTCAGCCATGCGCATTTGTTTTTTTTTTTTCATAAATTCATGAGGTGAGAAACTCACAGGCCCAGGGTTGAATACCTTAAATATATTCATCAGCGTTTTAATGTCATCGCAACGTTAACAATGCCATTTGCTAATTGTGAATAATACAACCGATGTTTGAACTTCAGATAGTTGAATGTTTAAACAATATTTTTTATATTTTTATTTGTTTTTTGTTGATAAGTTTGTCATTTGAACTATAGATATCAATAACAACAAAGCTAAGAGCCCTTAAGTGAAATACATTTTATAACTTTTGGGTTAGACATTTTTTGAAAGATAGGTACGAATTAGCTTTTTGAGAATTTGTAAATCATTAATTTAATTATTTCGAAAATGTTTTTGTCAAGTAAAATTGGGAGGCGATTTAAAATCCAACTAACCGCTTTTGCACTGCAGCTGGATATTTTTGTTCACTCAAATTTCCAAAAAGTATCTTCACGCCCCTATACATGAAGAGGTAGGCAGAGGTACAACCAAGGCACCTACGACTAGCCGAAGACACTAAGTCCCACAATTTGATAGGTGGCAAGCCTATCGCCAACCGGGCACATTTCCAATCCCAACCAACATTATTTTTTATTAGAAAATTGGAAAAATCCAATTTTCTTTTTGTTGGCCGACCCAGGATTCGAACCCGGAACTAAGTCCATCACCCGGACCGCTAGACCACAGAGGCGATTTCCATATCTGAAAATAGCCCCAAATTTTTAAATTAATGCAATTATCGATAATCTTCTCATTTTATTTCTTTACAAATAACGTAACTGTTAAAAAGAGTTTAAATTTACCTAAAAGTTATTTTAGTTTTTATTCCAAATAACAAATATGGATCATTGTGTAAAAATAACATTTTTATGTCATCAAAATGTGAAATGCTTTGTCGCTAGGTCATGTCGTATGTTGTGCAAAACATGCCACTTAACCTTCATTCCATCTTCATGATCCATGTAACTATGCCCTCAGCTTCAAGAAGAGAAGATCGCGGCCATAGAAGAGAAACTGGAACTATCGACACAGAAGTTGGCTCAAATGTCGTCGCTGCCCGAGATGGAAGAACAGTTGAAAGCAAGAATGGAAGCCCTCAGTCAGGTAGGTGTAACACAAAGTGTATTTGCAGAGTGCAGTAAATTAACCTTTGGCTCATTTTCATATGTCACGCGCTTTGACGTAGAGTTGTAATTCATACGATACTAAAACTAAAAAGTGTGTTATATTTATCCTTTTCTAGTTAACTAAATCGTTAATCTTTTATATTAATAACATTTAATTTGTTTTAATTGAATAAAACTCCGCTAACAGCCGACCGATCATAAGTTGGAGTCCTATCATCAAGCAGCCGTATTTTTTTTTAATTAAATCATTTATTATTATACGGGAAACCATTGTAACAGACTTGGAAAGAAAAATACGCGGATTCTGCGGATGTACCACTGTTGTGATACTCCTTAGGTATGTCTGTCACCATCACACCTATATGCGGCTGATGTGCATCTCATTTTTTACCAAAGAGACCGCAGGCTGGTTGCCCGAAAGGATTAACATATTAGAGCTCACCTGGTAAATCGGTTTTAGCAATCAACAATTAGTACTATACAATATTATAATATAACATAAGTTGACATACAACGATCAAAATACTGCTTGTTTGTATGAAAATTGTAATGAATGTGGAGGAAGCTGGGCAGGTCTACAAAGGACGTGAACGTTCGCAATCGATTCTCTGTCTTCCTTGCGAGGAACTATCCGTGAAGATATATATTTGTTTGAATATATAAAATATATTAATTATTTTCTTTTTCCGCACATGTCAAAAGTTTTGATAAACATATCTTGAGTACACACAACTACATTGTATCAAGGTGACATTTTGTTATAGGTAAATATGATTTGTTTGCAGGCACAAGAGCGGCACGGGTCGGCCGAGGACCGCATCCAGCGGCTGGAGGCGAGCGTGGAGGAGAAGAACGCGGAGCTGATGCGGCTCAACCAGCGGCTGCGGATGAACGAGGAGCACAACACGCGACTCTCCGCCACCGTCGACAAGTTGCTCTCCGAGTCCAACGACAGGTGCGCCCGCTTCATACATACTGTACACCTCGTTTGCCTTTTCTGTACACTGATTTCCCTGGTGTTTCACTGGTGATGATTGAAAAATATGGGTCCTGTGAGAAGAATATAATGACGAATAAAAAAATAACGGCTATTATCGACAATTTAAATTTATAATAAACAGGGAAATATCAAAAAATATTATTCTCTATTTGTTGCGTTTTAACATTTTAGTATTCTCGTATATATAAAAAATAATTCCCATTTCGTGTGATCATCATATCACACCTGAACGGATGAACCAATCTCACTAATTCTTTTTTGTTTTGTTCGTTATAAGAAGGTCTTATGAGAAAAACCGAGAAAATTACAGGGTAATGGAAAAAACGTTACTTTTTTTTAAAATAAACTCTTTGTAGCTGTTAACGTCAAACAATACGAGGTTCACAGTGTCGACTATTTATAACTAAAATACAATAAATACTGATTCTGATTAATTACAATATAATATGTACATAGACAAATAAACATTAACATATTTGATATTTTCCATCGTCGGCGCTTGGTAAAACTTCCAAATATTCATATTTTTTAAAAAAATATAAACATTAACATGATAAACCACGCTTATTTTCGTATTAACTTTATTCAGTGCTCCGAGCAAAAATTGATGACAAAGAGACATATTGATTTTAGATAATCCAAAATTTTATCATGTTTAAAATAAAATTTCAGACTTCAAGTACATCTAAAGGAGAGAATGCACTCGTTAGACGAAAAGAACGCGCTAACACAAGAATTAGAAAAGACAAGAAAGTACGCCGACGAACTGATAGCTGAAAAGGCGGATATATTGAAGGAGTTAGCCAAGTGGAGAATGGAGACGGAGCAGGTATGGATTGTTTTTATTTTATAGAATACTAGAATAGTGGTATATAGTAGTATTTTATATAGTATAGTAGGCCTGCCCCGGCTTCGCACAGTTACGAAATAGACATTTAAACCTTCATCTTCAATCACTTTATCTATTAAAAAAATCCGCATCAAAATCCGTTGCGTAGTTTTAAAGATTTAAGCATACAAAGGGACATAGGAACAGTGGAGGCGACTTTGTTTTATACTATGTAGTGATATACGACTGCAAACAAACAGACTTTCCCTGATGGAAAACGATATTTATAATCTATGAATACCATAGACCAAAACTTGTCAACAACAAAGTAGACTTCTGTAAGTGTAGTCTATGAAGGGTAGAGGTAAGGAGCGCAGACTCATATAGCCTTTGACTCAAAAAGTGTCCACAAAATTAAATAAAGGGTAAATTAAATAAATAAATAATTAAATAATAACGCTAGTGTAGTGGAGGGTATGATGTGAATTTAACTGTTTTAGATGGCTTGAAGTTTGCTGATTGAAAGTAGTGAAATAATATCAAGTATTCTCACCGACTAAAATAGAACGCAAATTCCCGTTTCAAATATCCCACTTCAATAGGCGTATGTTTATCTTTCCTTTTTCAATTTGATTGTCAGTCTAAACTACTTTTGGCGCTTTCTTTAAAAAACAGTCCTCTGGAACAGCAACGCCATCTTAATTTAAGGCGATTCAGGGGACACTTTTGTAACACAGAGTGTGCGCAACTTACCTCTACCCTCCATAATGTAGTCCTTACACTCTTCCAGTACAGCAAAAAAAATATAATTTAAAGTACAGCAAAAAAACATATAAAAATTACTTTCTTTTACCATTTCACGCCTAAACTAGCATGTATTGAAATATTTGCAATATTGATAAACGACTGAATCGCCATTTAGAAATTGATGACGGAAAACCCAACAACAAAACCAGCACAAACATTAAAAGTCACGCCCAAGCGAAACCCCCGAACAATGAATGACGTCACATGACAAGTGCGCTCAACTTACTGGATCTCAATCCGTGGGGATTGTTACTCACCATTCTACCGGCAGTGATCTTGGTAATAATGACTCACATAGCATGAAATTTAAATTACCAGCCAAATTTTGAGAAATGATTCGGAATCTGTAACACTTTTGATTTACGTAATAATTAAAATTAAATATAATCCATTTGTAATTTGTATCCAACGCAAAGTACAAGATGCATAGTTATAACGTAAACAAAGCATAGTGTGACAACAAGTGAAGCACTTTTATTTACTTTATTTTAAATGAATGTTTACAAAAGTAAGTATAACAATTTAACAATAATATAAAAATGCATTACCATTTATTCCTACACCCCCTTATACTAAAATTTGACCGGTCCTTTCAAAGTAACCCTGTATAATCTGCTGTTGCTAGCGATAAATCGAAGCTTAATATGTACGTTATGTATATTGTAAAATGTAAATAAATAATGATAGCTACAATGGTCCGACTATGTATGTCTACAGCTGAAGAGGCAGATGCTGCAGGCGGAGATAGCTTTTAACATCCAGCAGACGGACGCGCTCACCCGCTCGCTCTCGCCCGCTGCACCGCAGCCGCCTGCGCTCTACCCACACAAGGTAAACGTAAACACACACCGCCGTACATTCAACCCACACAAGGTAAACGTAAACACACACCGCCATACATTCTACCCACACAAGGTAAACGTAAACACACACCGTCGTACATTGTACCCACACAAGGTAAACGTAAACACACACCGCCGTACATTCAACCCACACAAGGTAAACGTAAACACACACCGCCGTACATTCAACCCACACAAGGTAAACGTAAACACACACCCCCGTACATTCAACCCACACAAGGTAAACGTAAACACACACACACACACCATCTTAAACTCTATTCGACTCATCTCTGGATTAGAAAACTGTACATATCATATCTAATACTACACCGCTACACCCACTAACCCACCATCAGTCATTAAGCTGACATTTTCAAAACGAAATTGTGACTTGATAGTTTTAATCCTAATTAGACATTGAGTGGGGCCATAAGTATAATCAATTGACCGTCTAATTTTGTGACCATTCTTGTTTGACTTCAAGGACAGATTATAAAGAAGTTGTTGTATAAACCGCTGTGTAAATATTTATGGTATTTTACTTTTTGTTGTTGTTATTTTTATGGTATATTATTTTACTTTTTTAGTTGGACGGTTCGTGGGAGAAGTTACAACAAGCACACGTGTTGGCCAACATGCAGCAAGCGTTCGACGTCTCCAGTGATGCCGAGGTAGTTACCACATTGTGTATTATTTTTGTAACATTTATAAAATGTATTATAGAGTTTTCAAAAAAAGATTTGATACATAATAGACTGCATTTTATATTATTTTTTCTATATCCAGAACGAAGACGGAGAAGGTGGTGAAGGCGGTCACACTGATGCGGCGGCGCTGGCGCTGATGCTGCAGGAGCAGCTGGATGCCATCAACACGGAGATCCGGCTTATACAGGAAGAGAAGCAGAGCACCGAGGCCCGTGCTGAGGAACTCGAGTCCAGGGTGAGTCGCGCTGCCTTGGCACCAATCGCTGTAGGATCCTCGATTTTTCATACTGGATTGAATTACTAGGTGTCTTTGTATTTTGCTGGTACTTAAAAGAGAATAGGAAGTTCACTCGATTATTATTAAAAGCAATTAAATTAAATTGGCGTTTTTGACAGTTTTAGACAAACTAAATAAATATCGACCTTATTTAGTTTTTTTTAAGTTACGCTTACAACTCTACTTACTTTTTGGAGACGCCGACAGTTAATGTTAATGTTTAAATGTAATGTGATATTTGATCATAATGTCCTCTTGGAAGAAGGATATTTGCTAACAGTCATACTCATGTGTCTACAATTCAATTTAGCTGAATCGTCGATGCCCAAAAAAAATGTGTCATTTATCTACTCTTTTCGAAGTCATCGCCAATATGATGATGATGATGTCCACTACCCTACGTGCACCAGTAACGTGTGTGTGTGTGTGTGCGACAGGTGGGGAGCTACGAGCACATGAACGTGGTGTCGCGACGGGCCGACTCGCCCCCGCCCGCCGCCTCGCCCTCGCGGCCCCCGCACCACAAGTACCACACCGTGAGTACATTACACGTCTCTTCTACTTGGTGCCTTAGGGGACGGACTCGCACCTCCACGTGAACGTTCATGTTAATGCTCATTACGTGAGTATGTACCCTGCAGGTGGATTTGATCGGTGCCAACGATGTTGCTCCACTTCTTGATGTGACTATCTCAGCATATTTCGGGAGTCGACAACTTATGAGTAGGACAACTTCGAAGTATGACTATTTGTGTTATCACATTTTAGACTACCCTCTGTACAGTGTACAAAAAAAAATACATGTAGAGATTACAGATGTCAAGTTCCTTTCTTTGTAGTCAGAGAGTATCGAGTGTCAAATGTCGTTACAACCTTGCAGACCTGCCTTAACCCGTCGGTTTCGGAAACACTAATCGGTCGGGTTTTATCCGAGGTTATACCCTTGGATAAAACCCGAGCGATTTGATCATAGAATGTCAACAAAACAATTTAAATCACCAAATTTGTATTTTTATTTACTGACAGATAAGGATAAAGTATAACTAAATACCAACCTGCTTTCTAAAAAAACGATAAAACGAATGTAACAGTGATGTTAATAAAATATTTGTTACCAGAAATTATTTTAGATCTACTCGTCGACATCAATATTTAAATAATGTTGTTGCTAATTTGTTCATATTGGTATGGTGTATTTGTTACCACAGTTTCTCTGATTAAACTATTGCTGATGTGACCACATCAAGAAGTAGAACCATATCGTCAAAAATGGTTCTAACAGCTATGGTCATGGCTCCTATATTGTAACGCGTCATGAAACTTGTGTAATGGTATGAGGTCCGTCCCTAAATTTGTTAAAATCAATTTGTAGAGTTACACTTGAATCCAAATTTCATGCAATTTGGAATCCGATATGTCACTTTAGCTACTCGAAAACGCAGTGCTAGCGGATTACTAACATTTAATTCAAAAAAATCAACAAATGCGATAAAACAATTTGTTGTTCATTTTAACTAAATCTTGATTATTCGCTAGAACTGTGTATAGAAGTATGCAAACATATCAGATTTTAATTTCCATGAAATCGATATTCAAAATTAACTCGGTTGTTATTTCTGACAAAGTAAAGTCAAAGTGACGTAATAATTAGGTACTGATGAATTAGTTATTGGCTATCGAATAATTGATCACTAAGTATTATTTGTGTTTTTCACATTATATTAACTGTCAACTAAAAGTTGTCGACTATGACAGTAGTATGAAGGGGTTGCCGAAATGTCTGTTGATGGTTGTATTATATGGTGGTGGTTGTGTACCGTGCGCGTGTGTTGTCAGGCGCCGGCGTCCATGTCCCCCGCGCACGCGCACTACCGCTCCGCGCCCGCCTCCGAGAGCCTGCCCTCCAGCCAGGTCGGTCACACAGCCCCCCGTAACCCCCACATACCCCCCACATCCCACACCCCGTCATTTGTCTTGCTGTTTAACTGCTCAATCTAACAATACTCATATTTTACGAAAGACGATCCAAAACTACGTATTTTCTGACGATGAGAAATATGGTCACTTTTAGATACCCAACAGTGCGTTGTTTCCCTAACTAAACTGATTGAACCGCCTTACCTGTCTGCTTACATTAGTACAATATTTCAGTGATCGAAACCACTAGATTATGCCTCGAAGAGGCGATAGGTCTATAGTATTATTGACAACATGCAGTGGTCAATAATGCTTTCAGTAAAAAGTGGTAAAATTAGATTCGAAATAAAAGAAAGAAGTTTCATAATGTAAAGTACGAGTATTCATTTAGGTTGAACAACAAGCATCAAGGCAATGCCGCACCTCTGCTTACGCTTGCTTACTCTCCTTGTTGGAATCGCCTTTATCTAAATAAAACTTTTACTTCTCAAAACCTCCAGTTTTAACGATTTTTAAATCGCGATTATTCCCACATTCTTACTTTTCATTGCGGTTATTTTCCTTTGCATATTCGGCTTCGTATGCTGTGTCCATATTAAAGCGTTTGTGTTTATAGCATATATTTATTATATTTAGCATATTTGTGTTTATAGCAAGTCACCTACTGCTAAAAAAACTATGCTTGCTTTTAATATAAGAATAGTTTAGCCATCCTCAGCATTTAGTCAGCCTACACTCTATTTTGATTTAGTAATAAAAACGGCTTTCAGCTGATTAAATTGCACTCTTTAAGACCATCTTTTTTGGGTTGTAATAGATCACCTTACCACTTTCGTAGACACTAATTTATTTATTCAATTAAGAAGACATCAACCAAATAAGGCTCCTGACCAATTGATTCACAGCATTTCTAATTTTCTGCCATTAAACTGGTCAGAGGCATTGTTGGGTTGATATCATTATTGTCCAACGAACGAACAAATGTGTATTTAACGTAGTACCAATTAAATAGTTAACGTAGTCATTTGAATTAATGTAGATAAGAAAACACAAATGTTGATTTATAATATTTTAAGCATTTGTGTCGACATAAGATTGTGTTATTGACAAAATAAACTAAAAAAGTATTTATTAAAAACCGCAGCACTGACAGTTGTATTTTTTGCTACAGTGGATAGAAAGTTATTGATCCATCATCATCATACTCATGTTTAATGATATGTAAAATTTGAAGTGCACTATCAAATACAATAACCATTGCGTTGTTAGCACTGGTACGACTACTGTCAAATATTAAAAATACCATAACAGTTGTTGCTATTGTAGACCCTCTAATATTGAAAGTTTACCCCCATTTGTCAAACACAATATATGTAGTTGGATTTTATTTAAACAGGCACTAATACGTATTGTTTTTTAAATCTTAGTCGTAAAAGAAACATAACTGACTTTAATTGATAGTATCAAAAAACGATATTTGTTTATTTATAATTGAGTAATAAAACTTGACTAGTAGTTGTAGTTCGTATTTGCATGCCAGTGACATGAGAAATTAGACAAAATCCGCAAAATATTGTTTTATATTTAGACTTATTTCAAAAATAGTTAACAAAACATGGTTTTGAATGTCACAGTCATAGTCTGTATTATTGTACAGACAGAGTAATTTTAATTACTCTAATTTTGAATATTTGTCACAAACGATATAGAAATCACTCGGCGAATATTCAAAAATATCATCCATTGTGGCTATTTTGTAGTTAGATACAATATTTTAAATTATAAAATTAGTTGATATTGTCTGTAGATATATTAGTCAATGATTTGCAAGTCAAATTATTATGTGATATCTTATATATAAAATTCTCGTTAGTCGTCTCTGTTAGTCTGCATACTCCTCCGAAACGGCTTGACCGATTCCTCTGAAATTTGGTAAGCATATTGGGTAGGTCTGAGAATCGGCTAACATCTATTTTTCATACCCCTAAGTGATAAGGGTGACTCACCCCAATTTTTTTAAATAAATCACATTAAAAATATAGCAGAACAACGTCTGCGGGGTCAGCTAGTTTAAAATAAAATTAACATAGAATTTGGTTCAGCGCTTTACAGACATCTTGTATAACGTTTTCTAGACATGAATCTCAATCAAATGAGGACATTTAGTTGCTTGGAGTACAATTAGGCCAACAAAATGAAACACGGGTTTGTGTTTAGCTTTTGTAATTCTTGTAACCGGCATTAAAGCAGTTTTCTCGAGAAGTTTGTTGTATCCAGTTACAGCTGTGCGAGGAGGTGGGCGTGGGTGGTGTGGGAGTGGGCGGTGTGGGAGTGGGCGTGGGCGAGGGCGCGGAGTCGCCGGTGGGAGTGGGCGGCGCGCGGGCGCTGCGGCTGGAGCGGGCGGCGCGCGCCGTGCACGCCGAGCGGGACCGTCTGCGGCACCACTACCAGACGCCATACGACTCGTGAGCGCAACCCTTATATATATACCATACCTCTGATATCAAGTATTTTAGAACTTCCCAGTGTCAGATTATATATTGATAGAGAGCTTTAAAAACCTATTCACACCTTTCTTAAAAATGACTCCACCGATTCGTGGTCTTTGGTTTGTATTCACGCCCATATCCCCGAGGAGGAAGGTAGAAGTCCAACCAGGGCACACGCGACTAGCCGAAGATACTAAAATCTCACAATGTGATAGGTGGCAAGCCTATCGCCAACTGGGCACATACCCAATCCCTGGCAATATTATTTTTTTAGAAAATTTAAAACACACATTATTTTAAATTAATTTATTGATGAGCGTTAGATTTAATTGTAGTGTAAGTGTAATTTGTTTCACGCCGCTCAGGACGTCGATGATGTCGGGCAGCCTCGCCAGATTCCCCATACACAGGTGTTCATCCGTACCTAACTTAACGCCCAACCTAAGCGCCAACCTCACCAAGTCGATCCCTAAACGGAGCCAGTCCGACAGCCTGGCCAACGCCTGTTGCGACTGTCCCGAAAGCCAATTAGACTACACACCACACAGAATATGTATAAAAAATAAACTGCACGATATGTTAAATACGTATCTCTTGTACCATCCCTTCCCTTCCGAAAGTTATATCTGATTTTTTTTCTCTATAATTATTTATTTAATAAAATTGTGCGTATGGAATTACTAAGGATTTTTATTTATTAAGGATAATAACTGGAGTTTTGAGGATGATTATGAAATGGTACGTCTAGTTAGTAACATACATTTGTAGATGTAGAACTCGCTATTTGTCCATAGTGATTCCATTATACGCATACATTTTTAACTTAAAACGGCTAGATTATGTGTGTCATGTGACTTATTTCAAAATGTGGTTGTTCATTTTCTCATTTCTGAACTCACATTATCCGACTTATGTTGACATTAATTTCTGAACGGTGAGGACGAACCGAAAAACTTTATTAAGCAGTTAGGTTAGAACGTAATGGTTACGCATTTTAACATATGCGTAACCATTACGTTCTAACCTAACTGCTTAATAAAGTTTTTCGGTACAACTTTACATGTAAAGTGTAATTATAACCTTCAGAAAATCGGTCTGCTTGTTTGCTTTTTGGTATAAAAAAGTGCATCTAGTGGCATTAAAAACTATTTTTGGTTGTAGCATAAGTAAAAGTAACAGTTCGTTTATAGCCACTAATAAACATAGGTAACATTCGGAAATACAGAAACTTATACCAACTAAAGTTATTGAATGCCAACTATACTAACTTCATATTTGTATTACTTTTACGATGAGGATAAATGTTGTAGAAGGAAACGTTAATGTTGCAACGCTGGTTTTCTGTCAGCACCTTAGGAATAAAGGAGTGATATTAACAGAGTAAAGAACTTCTTATAACTTAATTATCTGTATTCTACGTATGAATAGTTTTAGAATTAAAACCTTTTGTATAAATCAGCGATAGTTATTATTCCGAAATATCAGACG
This sequence comes from Calephelis virginiensis, assembly GCA_002245475.1. NCBI lineage: Eukaryota > Metazoa > Arthropoda > Insecta > Lepidoptera > Riodinidae > Calephelis > Calephelis virginiensis. Next base: position 33,072 of record NJDC01003267.1, read on the forward strand.
ATATGCATTACCCTGTTGTATGTTTGTTGTGAAATTGCTAAATAACCTAAAATAAAAATAAATCAATAAACTCTGTCAAAACCTATACGTAATGTAACCAAGAGCCATCTCTATCGCGTCAGTTTTAAAAAAAGAGATTGTTAGGAGAAGTTTTTTCTAACTACCATTTTCATTGAGGTAGATTTTGTTATTGAAGTGCATAATCCATAGACTTTCAGCGTGATTACATCAGCGTACAGATTAGCTAATGTCATCAATACATCCAAGCTATTTATCAATATTTACTAATATTATTTTAAACTATAATAAAACGTGTTGTTTTTGCTATAAAAAAACGCTAAAATAATATAAATCCCATACTATGATGTTTCATTTGGTTCAAACTCGTAGCTGTTGTTTCTATATATGTTTGTATTTGTATTGTAAGTCGACGGTGTAACCTTGTTCAAATTGTTCAAAGCTCAGATAAAAATTGGTACAAGAAAAACGTGTATGAGGTAAAAAAAAATTGGTAAAATTCTTTTCCTTTTTTCTCAAATATATAAATGACGTAGCATATTTTTCATATTGTAGGAAAAGCTACAGCGCAAAAAAAACCTTAGACAATACAAAAGTTTTTGTGGCGTGTCTGATGCGTTAGTATAAATCTATACTACTGCCGCCTGTCTTGTCGGAAACAGGCATTATAATGTAGTTATGTTGTGGCAGCTCGAGCCAGGAGTCCCTGGGCGGCGGGGGTGTGGGCGGGGGCGGGGGAGGGTTAGGGGGCGGCGGCGCGTGGGGAGGGGGCGCGTCCCCCGGCCTCCCGCGCGGGGTGGCGGCCGCGGCCTCCGCGGTCTCCATCGCCTCCATGCATCAGCAGAAGAAAAGGGGAATCAAGAGCTCGCTTGGAAGATTCTTTAGTAAAAAAGATAAAGCTGGCATGTCGGTGAGTTTCTGCTAATTTCTAATTGCTTTATTTTGGATTTTTTTATTTTCGAATATTTATTTTTGAACCATTTTAATTTTATTGTAAATTGTCTTGTTTGTTGAGGACGTAGCTATATATATATAATGCTACCGGTCAACTACGAGCCACGTGTTCGAATCCTAATGGTTGCAGGGATTCGTGTGATAAACATAAATATTTTTGTTTTTGATTCTGAATGTTCGTTCAAATTTATTTTGTTATTTATTAAAGTATTTCTGTGCATTAGTATTGTTGATAAACATCAACAACATAAACATATAACGCTTATTCTGGGTTTGGAGTACAGGCTAAAATTGTCCGGAGAATTGGATTTAATGATTTTATTGCATTTGAGTAATCACGAAGACGTTATTTTTTCCATCTAATTATTTGTATTCAAGAATTTGCTTGATACTAATACGAAGGTATTTCTCGTTGGAGTCTAACAACAGACATGTTCCTAGCGAAAGAGTATGTGATGTCTGTATGTGTGTGTGTGCAGCTGCAGCAGGGCGCGCGGTCGCTGTCGGCGGCGTCTGGGCTGGGGCTGGCGGGGATG
>NJDC01003267.1:42927-55615 GCA_002245475.1 Calephelis virginiensis
TACGGACTGAAATCTGTTTCGAATTCATCAATTTAACACATAAAATTTGCAAAAAAATATTAGAAATTGAAATCTATTTGCAAAGATAAGTAACACAATAACACAATATGAACTTGACATATAGAACTTTAGATTGTCTATGAAATTTATAGACATGGGCAATGATGAATGCATTTGAATGGTAAATTGAATGATTCTTTTGCAATGACAAACAGTTTTGAAATTAAAATAAATAGCTCGTAATTATTTTATAAACAGTTTAAATCTTAAAATGTTGTTTTGTGGAAGGCAACTTTTTTGCGAAATAAAGGCTTCCAATTATTTTAAGTAATCGACTCCAAGAAATAACTAAAATCATAATTTATATTTTTTATTTTTTTATTTATTATTTTTTTGAGATAAATACCTTAAAATGAGAATATATATAAAAAGTCGCCTCTGTGAGGCGACTTTTTCTAGTCTAGCGGTTTAGTTGTTGGACTTGACTGCGTGAGGTCCCGGGTTCGAATCCCGGGTCGGACAACAAAAAGAATATTGGGTTTTTCCAATTTTCTAATAAAAAAAAAGTTCCTCGGGATTGGATTTGTGCCCGGTTGTCGATAAGCTTGCCACCTATCACATTGTGGGACTTAGTGTCTTCGGCTAGTCGTGGGTACCCTGGTTGTGCCTCTGTCTACCTCTTCGGGGATATGGGCGTGAAGATACTTTTTTTATATAAGAATATATTTATAATTTTGCTATCTATTTGATATTAACTGTTGATTAACAGAAAATAATATAACAGTCTTTTAAAAAACAAAAAATACTTCAAGTAATCGATTCTACGGAGTAGTAAGGTGTTTTAGATCATTTGTTGTCATTAGTCTGGTGGCCTCGCCTGTATATTACGAGTGTTAAAGTGTTAGGATTTTTAGCCTCATTTGGTTTTGCTTACTGACTTGTGTTTACTTTGTGACTGACTTGTGTTTTTTTTTTTTTTGTAATGGAATAGCTTTAAAAAGTAGAAGAATTTCTTTATTTATATTTATTAAATGGTACTTTAATTATCCATTCGAAATAAGTTTCAAAATGAAAAATAAACGTAGCAAGATGTTTCATAAAAACAAATGTAAGCTTACATAGTCTGCTTTTTTTAAAAATCCGATTATGTAAACAAACCGCTCATCATAGAAAAACATCGAAGTTTCACACCAATCATATTTATTAAATTCAACATGAATGGTTCGAAGTATTCTTTCGCTCTAAGCAGAACGTTTAACACTAAAATCTGTTTCGGATTTACCATTTTAACACATTCAATTTAAGTAAGGTTTTGGTCAGTTTTTAACTTTTCTATAAACTATGCTTAGCGACTATTAAGTTTGTAAAAGTAAACAATGACGTTTACGAGTTCAGGTCCTATTGTAGTTTGCTAAAACAAAAACTATAAAACGTAGATAACGTGTCTTATTCTCCATTATAATTAACGTAGTGCCACCTTTCTTGGTCTTTCGATCAGTTTTTTAATTCCTATACAAAATGTGATGCTATTATAGTACTAAGCACGAAAAAACTTTCCGTAATATTTTTGTAATATGTCATTTACTTATCTAATAAAATAGCAACTACAACAACCAGCGCCAACCGGGCACACGTCCAATCCCGGGCACCGCTATTTCCATTAGAAAACTCAAAACACACACTTTCCACTTTTTCCCTGTCGCCTGACCCGGGGATTGAACTCGGGACCTCAAGAAGCTAAGTCCAACGCCAAACCGCCAGTGGATCAGATTTTAAACGTGTTTATTATTACCAGTTTTCCCAAAAAAATTATGTCATTCACCACTTTCATTATTCTCTTACCGAATATACACTATCCACTATGTTTTGGCAAGAAAGAAAGATAAACAAACACACTTTCCCGTATATAATATTACTACTATGAATATAGCACTATTATTTACTAAACTATTATACTAGTAGTGACCAATAAATATCATTCATTCACGGTAGTATGTCATTCTTGTTCATTCGGTCTTTTGATAATTCCCTACCCTATTCATTGTCTACGGCTTCCTAATGTCACTTTTCCACCATTGTTGTTTACCAAATTGGACTCCTAAGAAAAAACAGACCTTATATCCATTTGGTAAATAAATGCTATATTATGTAACATTGATTGACTGTAAGAAATTGCATTTTTGTGATGAAACCGTCGTTTTGTTCAAACATTAATTTTAATATTTGGTATATTATACTCTAATGTACATTCCTTGTTGATGGTACACAGTCTTTGGATTTGTGCACACGTAGGAACAGAGGGAGCCACAGGCATACGTCATATACACGTTATATATTTTTATTTTGTTTTATTGGTTCATGGCTATTTTAAGTTATCAAAATTAAATTATGTAAGACATATTAACACATGTCCAATTAGGTTGTATGTTTTTACGATATAAGTCTTCAAGAATTAAAACCATGTTGCCTTAAAAATTAAACGACACGAACACAGTAGAGCCTTAAACTTACTTTACTGGTAAATTACACTACACACATTTTATAATCTAGCCCCTTCTTTAATTCCATTGACCTAAATCACACCTTATAGTACTGGCCTCTGTGGGTAAGCTCCCCGTAAAACAGCTGTTGTGTGTGCAGGCGCGGCAGATCCTAGAGGTAGAGTACAACAACCTGGTGGTGAGCGGCACGGAGCGGGCGCGCGAGCGGGACCACGCCGCCTCCTGACACACACAACACTCACAACACACACACACACAACACACACACCACACCCTCAACTAGGGCGGGTCGTGGCCGTCGGGGACACGTACGGCTTTACGTCACTTCGATACAACCGAAAAACCACTAAGTTATTTTTTTATTGAAATGAATTTTCATTATTAAACATCGGTTCGAATTGAAACTATTTAAAATGTGTATACATTTTTTATATTGCTTATAAGCAGAGTAAATATTTCAACTGTCGTTTTGAAGTGCATAGGTAATACTAAACCTTTGTATTATTGTTCCCGCGTTAATGTCTTTTCGCGTTCCAGTTGATCATTGTAAATTTATATAGTAAAGGAGAATGCCGTAAACGTTGTTTCCGACCACCATTACCATATCGGTGGCAGAATAATGGCGCTAAATGTATAACATAAGAATTTCCGTTGATTCTGCCCGATAAATATCAATGTAAGTGACTTTTGTAAATATTACGATTCCCGTTTATTTATTAACTTATTTTAGTCTCCAAATGTAAGATACTTTATATGGCTTTATTTTTTACTCTGGCAACATTCTTGGGAGTAACCCATAAACTTTAAGAAGTCTAAAATGTAGATCTTTAGCGTATCCTGATCTGGTCAAAAAACGAGTGTTGCCATTGTAAATTGTTGATAATAACTAAATTGTATGATAACTATGAACTGTTGTAGCGTAATGCTTTATATGAATATGATCAAAAGTGCTCTGACGGTAGATTTATGTACTTAACTCGTGTATTCCATACTATCACACTTTATCATATATTTAAGGTAGGGATAGGTCTGGAGTGCGTCCTATTTGACAATATTGCCAACGATTTCCAATGATCTGAGTATTTTCCAAGTAGTTTTTCTACGTGACATCCCCATGAAATAGTAGTTTTTTTCTACAAATATTTTGACATTTCTGAGAAGTAGATTTACATTATAGCAACAATTTATTTTATTTTATGAGCCTAATATATTTTTGAATGAGTAATATGAGTTTTAGTGCAAATTTAATACAAGTAAAATTTTCTACTTTAGAATCACTAGGAAAATCTAATGCCACAACCAATATATAGAACTTATTTGACAAAAAAAATTAAACCAAACTTCATATGTGGAAAACGTATATATAAAACTTAAAGAAGGTACACTATGTGGCAGTGGATCGCCATCTTATGATCTTTACATGTCGATATTACAGATAGAAAACAAAAGTTTTTATTAAAAAGACTACACAAGTGTACATAAATAAAAAAAATATATATAAAATAATGTTGATCATCACTGCAACGTAGCAAAGACTTCATGCATTCATTTAAATAAATCATTATTATCCAATTAAATATTCGTCTAATTAGTCACGAGGTAGTTAAAAGATATAGGTTTAACTGATATAGGTAGTAATTTTTTTTATTAGGTATACCCTAATAAAAAAATTACTACCTAAGAATCGAACCTTAGTACTCATATTTCTTTTACACCGCCATTAACACTAGATAAATAACTGGTAATATAAGGTGCAAATCAGTATCCAAAATTTGTATAATTCAAAGCTTACAAACTACGATTCGAAATCACTGCGAACAAAGTTTTCTGCCACTATTTTTATAATGATATAAACTATAAAGTATAAACTTTAGCAACATATTACTACTTTCAATAAAAATATGTAAATTTTAAATAACGGTCAATTTTAATTATCCACAACCTTACACTAAAACGCCAATCGACAATAATAACTTGAAACTTCACTACACGTTAGAAAATAGTTTCTCCCAGTGATTCTAAAATATGAAGTACATCCTGAGGAACTCTACTAGAAGTAACGTTGAATTCGATTAGATAATATTTATCAGTAGAAGCGCGCTTCTGTCCCGGCGCATTAGTTGGGACGCCATATTGTCTACCAAGTGCCTCGCCGAGGTCAGTGTATATAGCTTAACTTAGATCAATGTGTGCCTGTCCGTTTGTCTCCTTACTTTGTACTTACATTCTTTTACATTTATTTGGAAAAGTATACTTGTGTGAAATTGAGAACAATATCTTAATTGTGACATAAAATGAGTAACATTATGTCGGTGATGTAAACTCTATTTACATCGTATAAGTAGTTCATTTTGTAACGAAACAGTACAACTAGGTTTAGTTCATTCATTTATTCGTCTCGAAATGCAATAAAAATTATACGTCTTTTACAATTTTTTTACCGTTCTGTTCGTCGATAATAAGTTTTATATTGCATTAAAAATTGTCATCGCATTTTTACTGCTAAAAGTTTTGATTAATCTGGTCTTTTTTCAGCCAGTACAAGGCTTACAAGCGTGTAGTTAAGTCCGGATTCAGTACTTTAGTTTATCATACTATATAAATAATTGACTGCAAAACTGACGGTGGAAAATTTAAAATTATCGAATATGTACGAATGTGTAGGCTTTTTTTTTGACAGTTTGTTCTCAATTTCGGACAAAGTAAAGTGTTACCAGTACAGTACAGTTCGTTTTGCATTTATCGTGTCTGCGGTCTGTGGCCGGCGACAGACGGGAGCACACACTAGTCTCTTGTACAGTGTTGACGATGTCCTTTTATATTCTTCTATTTTAATATACGATACACACACACAAGTGGAACGTAGCTATGGTATATTTTTGTTAAGCGTTTTATAATGTGTGTACCTCGACTTAAGTGGGAGGCGATGGCGAAATTTTATACATAAATATGAACAGTGAATCTAGTTATACGTGAAGTATTTTTATTATTTTTAAAAATGTTTAAATCACTACAACTTGAGACTTTTTAACGGTATTTTTTTTATAAACTACAAAAATATAACGATCAATTGTTCGTCGTTGCCTCTTCCTCACTTAACTTGATGTAATAGCTAACTAAATGAAATATATGTACAGCTCGGCTGACTTGCAGCCGGCACGGTGATCATACAGCATAATAAAAAATGTTTATTATTTTTAACTGCAATATTTACGTGTGTTACATATTGGGTTATGTATGTTATATAAAAAATCAATTGATTTGATTTATCCTACTGACGGTACAAAAAACTAGACATACTTAACAGTGTGAAAAATGAATTGTCGATATGTATGTGGTGTCCGTGCCGGCGCAGGGCCCGGGCCGCCTCCGAGTTCTGTTGGGTGTATCAGTAGTGTACGGTGTAAATAATGGTTTCTATATAGCGTTTATATCGACTGTAGCATATTATATTAGACCTGTAGCTAGGATGTGTTCAAAAGGATAAACTTAGAAAATTTATTTCTATTTTTTATTTATTTATTACTTAGTTTATTATTTATGTTACTGGCAACACTGGAGAAAAATACCTCACGTGTGTCCAACGGTACGTGTGCCGACCGTGTCATCATATCTGTAGAGGTGGAGTTTTTATGTCGTGTATATACGTGGAACAGTATTATAATGTTAAAGCGAGTGTAGCCACTGGGCATGTTGCTAATCGAATCTATTATCCTGATAACCTGTTCTATAAGATATTCCTCAAGTCGTATCAAAAATGTATTATTTTCAGGCTTCACTTTCTTTACTTGCCGATTCAAATACCTAGTTTTTTTCATCGCCGTTTTTAAATGCTGACATTTTTTTTAAAATAATGATATAGCAATTTAAAATAAATTAAAATTATGGAGAGTCAATATATTTTGTTAATATGCAAGAGTACTAGCAGTACTTCGAGATGTATACCATGAAATTTCATCTGTCATTTATGTTTTGTGAATTATTTTTATCATTTATCACTTAACAGCACCCAACATGGAACAAAACAAAGTGATAAAAGAGAATTTACGAAATTCGGGTTTATCTTGCAAAGATTTATTTTAAGCAATAGGACATATGATGTGATCGGATAAAGAAAGGTTCGTACAAGAATTAAACATAAATTAACGTAAATTTCGACAGCTTCCATTGGTCCGTTCTCCGGCCGACGAGACTCGTGTTCGACAGGGACAGGTTCATGTGTCATAAATATTGACGTCGGCATTAGTCGTTAAGCAACATGCTGTGTCAGTGATTATATTTTTCGTACTTTTTTCTACTAATCATCAATCTTTCTTTAAGTTTTCTTCTCTTTAAGTTTTTTAAATGTTTTTTCATCGTAGATCTAGATTTTGCGTTTACATTTTATACTATGTTTTTGATACGACTTAGTTGGCCAATTTAACACTATTTCCATACAAAAATATAATTATTAGTATGCTTTTAAATATTTAGACCATTTTTGTAGATATATTAAAATACTAGAATACGTTTATAACATGCCCGTTGACGGTTCAAATTTTATTGTGTGCGATTGCAGCGACCTGCCTCCAGATGTCAGGTGCGCTATCTGTGTAGCTTTTTATACAGAACTAAATATTCTTGTATGGTTTCCACCGCCAGGACTTAAGGCCTCTCTGTCACCTATTGTAGTCATGTGAGTGATGCTCATAGTTTTGTTAACAGAAGTGGTCGTGAAAATTAATTAACGTATTGCAAATTGCAAAGCGTCAATATCTTTGGATATTTCTCCAAAAACCTGATATAATGTTATTTCACTGTAAAGACGTTCTCAACTTTTTCAATTGTGAGGCAGTATGAAAACAGTTCAATAGTTCAATGAGCCCTGGAAGGTGACTTCGTCAAACCACGTGACAGTCACTTTGAACACACATATATATAATTTTGTTTATTTGTTCGGAAATGATCAAGAATCAAGTGCGAAGACGGACTGTACCCGACTTTTTATCACAGTGAAACCAAAACATCATGAGGTCATCAGCATAATACTCTTCAGTACATCAGTTTAATATAATTTCAGTATATATCAGAGCAGTCAGTATAACTTGCCTTACCAGTTTGAGCTGACTGTATACGTATGGATGGTACCATTAAGATTAATATTGTTTTGATCAGGAGAAAAATGATATAACTATAATATATTTGGATAATATCAATATTTGGAGAAATACCCTAACAGTGTCGGACGTTGTTTGCATAGGGAGTAAAATACACAGTTCTGTGAAATAAAAATTGTACTTGAATGTTGGAGCAAATTCATGTTACACTGAAGTATGTACAGAGTGAACGTCCCGCGCTGGGATGCTGTCCTTTGGTTTTTCTTTTGCGTGCACTCTACTCCACAAGTGCCAAACGGACGCGCCTCGCGTCTGGGGACGCTGGTCTTCAATGGACGCTATTTTTAGTAACAAATAATAACAGTTTTATTAAATTAATAAAGTTACAAAAAATCATTAAAACACCAGACACACACACACAGTAATTGGAAAATTGAAAAAAAAAAACTAACTTATGTAACTTTTCTACTTATTACAATTAATGCAAATTAAAAACAATCATTGGCAGCTAAATCATGAATTATTTGCTAAATCGTATGTTTTAATACCTTACATTTTCGTGTCCAACACACACTACCTATTCGGGTAGTTTTTTAGTCACCAAAACTTTCATTAGGCAATTAATTTGGCAGCTCTTTTAACATTTTAACCAATAAAATGGCGTCCGTTAAGACAGCGTTTTAAAACACATTTTGACAACATTCCACCGCATATTCTATAGCCCCTGTGGCTCGCGCTACCAAAGAGTAAGGTTACCTTCACAATAAGGAGTTAATGTATAGAACTTAGTCCAATTCCAATGTATATAATTTTGCGTACGAGTTATCTGAGAATATATACTACTGGCAGCTTTCTAGATCAAATAAAGGTTGAAATTCAACATGAGTAGTGAATCAACATAAAAACGGTTCAAGCGCATCAAGGAAAAGATAAGTGTTGGTTGTTTTTTAATATTGATTTAAGATTAGGTAGAAAGTATAAAAAAATCGACAGCTGAAATACATAATATTAAGATTTTCATTCCTTACATATTTTATATGATGACGAGTACATGGCTTACATTTATATTGTAATCTTGTTAACATGTAGTTTGTTACATGTTGTAGACATCAACATGCACATTTCCACTTAAATGTTAATAGTTTACGATTACTTGCGTCTTATTTAAATGCACAATTACATGTTTATGTCAAATTTTAAATGCACATGTTATATGATATGTGCATACACCTACGTTTACATGTTGTTTAAGTACATGTCGTAAGTTGGTGTTAACATGTAACTCATCAAATATTCACATGTTTGTGTTATACTTGTGTATGTCTTATATATCATGTGTGATAATGGTGTTTAGATTACAATTTTACAACATTTAGTATACTTGTAATACGAAAAGCTCAACAAGGTTAGGTAGGAATAGTTCACCTGAAGTGTGGTAATGAGCAGTGAATTTTTTGAGTTCAACTGGTCATATTTGCGAGACTGCCTGAAGTAGTATAGGTTCTGAGGTATTCTAGCTTGACATAGTTAGAGGTGTTAATGTATCTGTACCAGGGCGGTACGTCAGGCTTTTGTGAGTTATCGCTTCCCCTGCGGTCACAGAGTGAACAAATTGTATTAAAGTTGAAACTGTTATAGGCGATTATTTTGACCAATGTACTCTGAACTATGTAATATTTGTAAACGTGCGATGACGACATACGTTATGCATAAGAGGTAAATAAAATTTACACGATACAGTGACTTGGTTTCATTTTTTTGTACGAGCCTTGGGTTATTTAATTGGTAATGTGGATAGTTAAAAAATGACATGGTTGTCACACGATAATGCTGCTAATTCTGGTTATTTTGCTGAACATCAACTAAACTTATTTGAGATGTATGCTATCATTTTCTGTAAAACAAAAAGAAAAGTGTTAAAGCATTTTAGACATGTTAAATTAGTCCGGAGATACCAACTTGAGACGTTTTTAACCAACGTTTTTTGAGGGATAGGCTAAAGTCTTTAAAAACGTCACGTACTAACTGATCTGACACCACTAAATGTGTTCTGTCTCTTTCTATAACTGTCGTAGAAATAGGATAGCTAAAGTTAGCAAGTGCGCAACAAAATTACCATCCATGAGATATATTTTTTATGGCAAGAGACAAAATCGTAGCCTCACATCATATATGCTACAGATGCGTCCCGGTACTGTGGACGGGATGTCGGACCTAATGTGCAATTTAATTACTACCTTACCTACCGGACCGGAACACGACAATGACAATACAAATATTATACTTATGACGACAGTTACAGATAAGGTAGCTTACCCTAAGCAGGCAAATTGATGCACAGATCAGTCTTACCACCAGTGTTTAGTTGGTAATTACACATTGAACCTATTCAGCTGATAAATCTTCTACTTGACACACCGATGGGCTCAAGCAATTGAGAGCAAGGAGAAGCGTTGGCTATTACTTTGGATTTCAATGGAGAGAGACTCCTTGCTCGGAGACCAAACCTGTTAATGTTGGTATTAGTGATAGAAAAAAATACGCTTATTTTACTTTTTTTTAAACTAAATCCATTAGTGTGAGGTAGATATGGATATATCTTGTAAAATGATATTGAGGTTTCTACCATATTTTTTTTTTAATTTAATAGATTGCGCGAGATACATTTCCAAAGTGGTAAAATGTCCCCCCCCCCCTCTGTAACTTCTAAAATAAGAGAATTATAAAACTACAAAATATTTATTACGATATTCATTACCATGTAAACTTCCACTGAAAATTTGTTTGAACGAGATATAGCAAATAGTTTTTTTTAATAGTTAGGTACTGTAACACCAACACTTAAAATAGTTGTAGGTACTTAATTGTTAAGAGGTGACGCTGTGTAGTTTAGAATCGCGCAACCGTTTATTATAACCATTTTAATATCAGGTCTCTGGCATGATGAATCTGCCGAAAACTACAGAAGTGACGTAAACTGTAACCACTGTATTGAAGATCATTTATATTTTACATCGTGGATATCTTGAGTGAAGTTCAGATTCATGAGCATGTGCAAGAGAAGGCTATGCAAAAAGGTACGTATGCTCATTGCTCAGTAAGCCCAACCATCGCTTGCAATTTTACAAAGCGCAAAAAATCTCATGTCTAGTGATTCCCTAACACCAGCTCTGTTTTGATCTCATCTTAACATAGATCGTCTTGAAATGCCAATAGCCGGGAATTCACCAATCGGCTTAACCCTTTGACATTTTGATATGTTGGGTAGCTCAGTGGTTCCTCCGCATATATTGGGGAATGCTCTGAAGAGGTTTAGTTTGATTCGTATCATCGTCATTTAACATCGCTTCTAAGCTTCAAGTATCATGTCCATTACCTTCCTGCATGGCGGTGTCCACTACTGTGCGATTCCTAGTCTTTCCATATCTCGCACAACACTCTTGTGCTTATATGGTTTGAGGATGGTATTTCCAAACGGATACAACTTCGGAAAAAGGCGTACTCATTACCTACGAGTGGGCAAAGCATCTGTGATGTTCCTGATGTTGAGGATCTCCGTGGGTGACGATGATCACGTAACATCAAGGGCCAAAGTCTGTGTCCTGGTCACGGTGTAATATACGATTGTGACGAGTAGGTACTTAATGTATGTACCTACCTAGTGTAATCTCATCCGGAACTTAATGCAGGGGTATAATCTGTGACTCAATGTATGAGGTTTGATACTTCACATTTTAATCACAGAATAAGAACTAGTACTTTATAAAACACAGAAAATCCACACTAATCCACTTAAAAAAGCTTAAACCGTCACGTGAAGACTCAATCACGTTGCTCTGTAGAGTAATAATAAATATTCTGCGATTTATCGACTCATATTATTTTTTAAGTATGTTTTTCGATTTCTCCGAAATTTATAGATTGCTTATAAGATAACTAGCACACGGGATATGGAAGCTGCAGATTGGACTAAATCGTCAACTATTTTTTAGTTTAAGACTATTGCATTGACAATAAAAGCCACAACACAACCGCTGCATTAGAAATAACAGGCAGATAATTCAGTACCTCTCTGCATGTGTCTACAAGTGTAAAACGTCGTCTCTGGACGCAAAATAAATTTCTATGCCAGAGTGACTACGCGCGTAATACGCCCGTTTTGGACAGGCTCTAATGATTAAAAGGGTTGTCTATTGTTTTCCCGAAGAATATATGCCATATATTCAAATGCTAAAATTTCATTTGCCCGAATTTTTATTTGCCCGAATGTTTTGTTAACCATAATATACCTGTGACATATTCTTCTTTGTCCTAAAATTAGTTTCCATATTGATACGAGTGCAATACGTATTGTTATCCATTTTATTAATTACAATAATATTATTCAACAGAATATTTAAATGCCTTACATACATTTGTATCTGCATGAAGTATAATGTAAATTGTAATAAATATATCACAGTACGATTGTGTATTTCTAATAAATCTATGACAATATGATTAGATATTAGAGTTATCTTTATTTCTAATACCTATTTATCTAGTACCTCTTTAAACGATCGAAGTCGCTTCCGTTCAAATGTAACCTAACGCATTTGTTCTAAAAAGCTATTAGCTTTCTGGCACTTCGCCGGCCGCTACCGCGGCACGCTCGCTCGGATCGTGCGTTGTCTTTCATGTTCTAACCTAACCTAACCAAAATAAATATATCACAGTACGATTGTGTGTTTCTGATAAATATATGACAATATGATTACATATTAGTGTCGTCTTATTTCTAATATCTATTTATCTATTACCTTTTTATACAATCAAAGTCGCTTCCGTTCAAATTTAACCTAACGCATTTGTTCTAAAAAGCTATTAGCTTTCTGGCACTTCGCCAGCCGCTGCCGCGGCACGCTCGCTTCTTTCGCTCGGCTCGTGCGTTGTCTTTCATGTTCTGACCTAACCTAACCAAAATAAATATATCACAGTACGATTGTGTGTTTCTGATAAATATATGACAATATGATTACATATTAGTGTTGTCTTATTTCTAATATCTATTTATCTATTACCTTTTTATACAATCAAAGTCGCTTCTGTCCA
>NJDC01003267.1:64112-94016 GCA_002245475.1 Calephelis virginiensis
CTCTAGATGGCAGTCTGTACGTAGTACTCAAATTGGTCTGTGATGGATACTTTATACCATAAAGGATATATCCAAGATAGGATTGTCTTAAAGTTTTCAGACTGCTAATAAATGTCGCACTTATATTGATTAAGTTAATTATAAGGTAGGTATCTAATTTGTTGAAAAACTGATTTTTATTATCTAATAGTGGACTATAATACCTAAAAGAGATGATTTCTGGTGGTAATTTTAAATGTAGCTCATGTATTTCAAGTAAAAAAACTATGCGCTACATTATTTTTAGATTATGTATTATGTAAGCTTGTAATACGTTTAAGCAAAGTATTTCATATATTTAATACTAGCTGACCCGGCAGACGTTGTTCTGCTATATTTTTTATTGCGATTTTAGTAAAAAACATTTGGGGTGAGTCACCCTCATCATTATATATGTATATCACCAGATATATTTCATACTGATGATTCAACTCAGTCCCAAATTCAGATGGGAAATCCTGCTGAATCTTCGTCAGACGATGAAGACGTACCGCTTTCAACGCTCAGTTCTTATACAGGCAAGAATAGATATAAGTAGTCAAAAACTCCTTCAAACCGTTCATCAGTTAGAACAAAGAGTATGTAATCACTATGTGAGTTAGAACAGCACAAGTATTTTACGAGTACCCACTACTAACTTGACAGAAAATGACAGCAAGGATCCGTTTGCTATATGAAAAAAATAAATAGATGAAGACTTGTTATTTGAAATTGTAACTAGAACTAACGCTAACTGATCAGAATATAGATTGAAATATACAAATCAAGATCGATCGGAGTTCGGAAAATCAATACATCAATATCGGTCTTTGTAAAAAACATGTTTGCTTACAGTGCGCTAAGCAAGTCATCAAAGAGTGTAAAATGACTACGTAAGCAAGTTTGTCCTGACTGTGAATAAAAATAAAGGCAACTTTACTGCTTGTCATTTTTTTTTATTTTGATTATGCTTGACTTTTTTTTGTTTGATAGATATAACCTTAATTTTCAAGAAAAAGTATAATTTAAAGTAAAGTTCGATATCAAGATAAATGTCGTATTTTAGTGAAAAAATGGAACCAAAGATCATAAAATCATCATTTTCTAAAAGTATAATAAACTTGATTATTAGTACCCTAAATAATCAATATATAACATAATTTCGTACAAATTATAAATATTTCCGATAAAAATCGATTATTTGTTTAGCGGCCTCACAGGCCCCACGTCGGTACCTGTGTTACAAAAAACGGTACCTGTGTAGCTGAAGGTTAAAAAGGGAAAATTAATTGCATACAGATTAACCCAATAAGATTTAAATTGAATTAGACAACCTGTAACATTTCGTCTCAAGCTCTAGCCATATGAGCTCTCAGTAGCTTCAGATTCAAGTCCCCATATTATACCATTTTTAATGAATACCAATGAATGACGTTATCAAATGGATTGTGTGTGTGGTGATTATGTAACTCAGTTGCCAACTTAAAATGGATGAGTGTACGTCGAATCGCTGTCAAATGACGTGTTTTGTATTTGCTATCTCCAGTGACCAACAGAAATACAATAGAGATAGCAAACACAAATGACATCATTTGATGTACACTTTTACAGTTTGAATTGACAACTGAGATACATAATGAGCCCCCCTGAACTGTCAATGGCGGTTCTTGTGCGTGCGTAGCGCGTAGTAAATAATGACTAATAAGGTTTGTCGGAGCTCATATGACATATTTTAGCCTATACATTTTAAAGAAAGAAAATTTGCTCTAGACAAGACTGGGGCTGATTATTCATCTTTTTAATTATGATCACTGGGTAAATAGTACATCAAATAGCTGTAAAAGCATCAAATAGGGGGGGAGGGAGCTAGGGAGAGGGGAGCGAGAGAGAGAGAGAGAGCACTTTACTTAAGCACAGGGCAACTTGGGCTACAATAAAATACCTACTGTAGTCTAGTCTTATATGTGTCATCACAGCATCATCACCTTCATCAGCCGGAGGACGGCCACTGCTGTACATAGGCCTCCCCCAAACAGCGCCACAAGTCACGATCACCAGCCGCTTGAAATCAGCGACTCCCTGCGACTTTGACCAAATCATCAGTCCACCGGGTGGGAAGTCGTCCAACACTACGTCGTCCGGTGCGGGGCCGCCACACGAGAACCTTACTTCCCCAGCGGTTATCGCTTCTGCGAGCAATATGGCCTGCCCATTGCCACTTCAGCTTGCTGACTCTCTGGACTATGTCGGTTACTCTCGTACTCTTGCAAATCACCGAATTACGGATCATATCTCGCAGAGAAACACCGAGCATAGCTCATACCATACACGCTGACCATAGCACGCTGAGTGACTCTGAGCTTATTTAAGAGGCCCACATTTAGCGGCCAAGTCTCAGTTTCTTATGTCATCACCGGTAACACACACTGGTCGAAGACTTTCGACTTTAGGCTCTGCGGTAATTTGGACAAGAAGATACTCTTTAACTTCCCGAACGCTGCCCATCCGAGTTGGATTCGGCGATCGACCTCTTTCTTGAAGTTGGATTTACCTAACTGAACAGTTTGACCTAGGTACACATACTGATCAACAACTTCAAGAATTGAGTTCCCAACGTGAACTGGTATAGGTGCAACATGAACGTTGAACATGACTTACGTCTTGTCCAAGTTCATCCTAAGACCCACCTGTTAGGAAACTTGATCGAAGTCACCGATCATCTTGTCCAAGTCTTCCAGCGATTCTGCCATGACCACAATATCATCTGCGAATCAAAGGTGAGTGATGTACTCGCCGTTGATATTGATGCCGAGTCTTTTCCAGTCCAGAAGCGTGAAGACATCTTCCAGTGCAGCAGTCATCGACCACACATCCCAATAGACGCCTATTCTTTATAATTTTGCTTCGAAACAATTTTGGCAAATAGCTGAGGTGCGGGAAAGCGCGGAACTGCTTTCTTATTGGCACTTGCAATGACAAAACGTCATATTTAAAACAGATATGTAAGATAGGGATGAGACATATTTAATGCGAACGATATATTTTATCGATATGCCTTTTATTTTATGAAGTACGACCCTGTGAAGGATTATATCGCATTTTGTTATTGCACGTCACATCGCAGCTATGCAACTTAACGTCTCAAGGTCACACATTTTTGTGAGAGTGAGAGTAATATTCGTAATATATTAGGTCTTTACATCTGTAATTGGCGTTTTGTAGGGGAGGAACATAAGTCGAATATTTTTAATGTAATATATTTATTTAATCACAGTGTATGAACCATTGTTTCCTATGCACATTTGCCATCTCCATCCCTCTATCAAAAAACCATTCGAACAGGAATCAATAAAATCTTTGGACGTAGTATGGACTGCCCCATCGAAAAACATTTTTTTCTTTTGCTAAACGTTATCCAAATTTTGAAGAAACAGTAATTTGTTGGAGTTAGGTTCAGGTGGATGTTTTTTTACATTTCAATTGATGCTCTTATGCTTGAGAAGCCGTCTGTTGTGCAGTATGTAGTCTAGCATTGTAACGAAGCAGCAGTGGCGTAGTGTTTAAAACAATCTTCTGCAAAATATTAAGATTTAATACACTGTATTTGGTATTTGTAATGCGAAAACCGATTCTCTCGTCAGGTTTCTTTAAACTAAATTAGATTTTTTTATTTTATGATCTTGTAAATACCTGATATAAATTACATACTTATCAAATTGAATTGTTTTTATTCATTCGAGTAATTCCAACCTGAACTACAGAATATTGTCGAGATACTGTAAACAAATTACTTTTAAAATTGTCTCAGCCCTTTAAAAGTGTTATGACATTCTGACCCCAAATGTCGCCTATCGAAACCAGTCTCGAACTTATATCCCCCAGATAACCACTTTCACTATATTTGCATTCACTTGAAAGAGTTCAATAAAATCATGAGTAAAATGATAAATAAATTATAATCATGATGATAAATAGATACATAAAATAAATAGCCTCTGTGGTCTAGCGGTCCGGGTGTTGGACTTGACTGCATGAGGTCCCGGGTTCGAATCCCGGGTCGGCCAACAAAAAGAAAATTGGATTTTTCCAATTTTCTAATAAAAAATTGTTGGTCGGGATTGGAAATGTGCCCGGTTGGCGATAGGCTTGCCAACTATCACATTGTGGGACTTAGTACCTCTGCCTACCTCTTCGGGCATATGGGCGTGAAGATACTTTTTTTTATTAAATAAATAGGCTCAATCATAGTTAAACCGATTTTACTCATAAATTTACGAGTTATTAAATGATACATAACAGCGCCCTCTACCGCGTTTAGTTCAGAAGTTCAGTTTTCCATCGTGTTGGTCCGGGTCTGCTGAATGCAATATATCACCTGCCCCTCTGCCAGGCACCTCGTAAGAGGCGAGCACAGGTAAAACAAGATCACTGGTGATAGAGTGGTGTGCAGCAACTTCACTGGGTAGTTATACACCGCCTTACCCATTCCTGCCGCTATAATGACAGTATCACGTTCCGATTTGGAGGGTAGCGAAGCCAATAGATTTGCATAATAGGTCTTACATTTTGACCATAGGACAGTAACGCACCTGTACCATCAATGGTGACTTTAGGCCACGATTATCTGTTACCATTAAGAGAGCCGTGTGCTTGTTCGCTGCCTTCTCACATAAAAAAGAGTAACTATCCAGAGGCCAACTCAAAAGTACACAGAGTAAGAGGTTTGTTATTGTTTCTATCAGTGCTTAAATTTATCGATAAAATACATAAATACCTGCATTCAATGCCGGTGCAAGACCGGTATCCTATTCACGATAAATAAATAAAAATATTGATAAAATAGATTTGCACATTAGCCCATCACTAGCTGTATGCAATCGAAAGTGATAGCTTGAAAATCACATGTGTAAGAAAGGGATATAAACATGCTTCTAACAATGACTGACCAGTATATGATGAGCTCCTATAAACATTAAATAATTTAAAATGTAATTATGAATGTTATTATTTTTAATTAACGTACGGAAAATTGTACCATCTTTTCGGTAATTTAAAGTGCGGTACGGTAATTTACCGTACCAAGGATTGAACAAAGAGTCTTTTTATATCTATTTCTTAGTTTTTTATACAATAACGCGACAATGTTTACAGGTCACATACCTGGTCGACACTGTTCATATATTTTTAAGTAATAAGCAATTATTACTTAAAAATATATGAATTAAATTATCAATTATCAATTATTAGAACAATTACACTTATGAGTTGACAGAACCGTGTTGCCTTATATGTGGCGTCTATTGGGATGTGTGGTCGATGGCAGCAGTGAACAGTTTCGGAGAAATAACATCTAACTGTCACACACCTTTCTGCAACTGGATCGGTTTCGATCTCTGATCCTGTATTCGTACTGACATAGTGGCTTTTTCGTACAAACACCCAAACACTTCGATGTATCGATAGTCGATGCGGCACCGCTTTAATGACTGCAGCACCGCCCATGTCTCAACCGAATCGAAGGCTTTCTCGTAATCTACAAACGCTAGACATGATGGCCGATTATGCTCCTCGGTCTTCTGTATGATCTGGCGCAGCGCATGAATGTGGTCTACGGTGCTAAAGCCTTTGCAGAACCCAGCTTGTTCAGGAGGTTGGAAATCGTCTAACCTGCGTGATAGTCAATTTGCGATGACCCTTGAAAACAACTTGTAAACGTGACTCAGAAGTAAGATGGGTCTATAATTTTTCAGTAACGTTTTATCACCTTCCTTGAAAAAGAGACTCACCACACATCTGGTCCACGCTTCTGGAACACTGCCTTCAAGGATGAATTAAATAACTTCTGGAGGACCTTGAGTACTGTACTTGAGTACATTCCACCCGCTCTCAATAGCCCAGCAGTTATTCCATCGTCCCCCGGCGCTTTATGGTTCTTCAGTTGTTTCAGGGCCATGCGAATCTCATACAGGCTGACGTCCGGGATGTTTTCGATGTAATGTCGGGTGAGTTTGACTCTAGGGTCTTTAGCCAAACTAACAACAGGTCGTGTTGAATTGTACAGCTGTCCATAGAACTTCTCAACCTCTTTCAAAATCTCAGCCTTATATGTAATTACGGTGCTATTTTCGGTCTTCAGTCTTATCAACGAATAAACGATTAAAAACGAAACGAAAAGCGAACACCTTGGAGCCCTGATTACGCTCGATAGCCTCTTTGATACGAGACGTACTAAAGGTGCGCAGGGGGCTGATTATGTAACTCAGTTGCCCACTCAAAATGGAAAAGTGTACAACAAATAACTGTCAAATGACGTGTTTTATATTTGCTATCTCCGGTGACCAATAGAAATACAATAGAGATACCAAACACAGATGACGTCATTTGATGTACACTTTTGCAGTTTGAGCTGGCAACTGAGATATATAATCACCCACCAGGTCTGTCCACAACTCCTTGGAAACATGTCTGTTTAGCTCCATATACTTTTGCATGTCAACCGAAGACTGGAACCTCATTTCATTCCGTTCACCCATGAGTTTCTGCCAGGCAGTCAAAGCGATTTTGAAGTTCGAGCTAAAAGTTTTTACTTTGGACTGGGGTTGGACGGAGCGTAGACTTCATCAGCCGTGACCGTTCAAGCCTTGTGTTGATATTCAATGTGCCTCTTACCATCCGATGATCAGTACCGATTTTCAGCCTATTGATCACAGAGACATCATTAAATATGTGGCGTCTAGTAGACAAAATGAAGTCTATCTCATTTTTTGTCGACCCATTCGGGCTAATCCAGGTCTATCTAAGATGTGGCTTTTTTCTGAAGAAGGAATTCATCATAAAGAGTCGTTCCTTCTTCAGAAATTCAGCCAACCGTTGGCCCCTTGGATTACGCCTACCAACACCAAACTGCCCCACCTTCAGTTGATCACTCTCTCTCTCTCTCATACCCAGCTTTGCGTTGAAGTCACCCATCACCACCGTGTAGTGCGTTTTGGAGGTATGGATGGCTTTCGATATGTCCTCGTACATCGCCTCCACCACGTCGTCAGAGTGCGCTTGGGCGTAGTGGGGGCGTAGACTTGTATGACCTTCAGCGAATACCGTTTGGTAATTCTGAGTATCAGGTACGCCACCCTTGTCGACAAACTCCCGATCGCCTCCACGTTGTTGATGAGTGACCTCCGGACGATAAACCCGACTCCGTCCTGGGACAAGGCGTCACCTTCCCGGTGGTAGAACAAGTTACCGGACTTTAGGATTATCGATTCCTCTCCCTGTTTTCGGACTTCAGATAATCCCACAACGTCCCAGCGTAACTTGTCTAAACATTCTTCCAACTCCAGGATCTTCTCGTCAGTCCGGAGCGTGCGGCAGTTGTGCGTTACCAGGGCCAGGTTTGTCAGCTGGTAACCTAAGTCCGTCCGGGGATTCTTCGCACTCCCTGCTCTGCCGTTACCGAGTCCGTTACCGTAGACTCTGGGGGCCAAGGTTTTTGTAGTAAGTCATTTGGGGGTTTTGGCCATAATCCCAACGCTTGGCGGGCGGGTTGGGGATCAACAGTAGGGTGGAAGTTTTCACAAGGACACTGCTCCTCGTCCTTAGTCAGAAATTTTAGTTGCACCCATCTTGGAACGGTTTGACCGCCGTTCGTCGGTTGACTGATTGCGCTGGTGGTACAAACATAATGGAAGGCAAACAAGCAGACTGATTTCCTGATGGTAAGAAAATCACGCCGCTTAGAGACACCAAAGGGGGTAATGTTGCATTGCCAACCTGAGGGCGGGATATTAGGCCTCGACCAAAAGTAAGTTTACCGGCTATCTTACCCTCCGAACCGAAACACGTCAACGGCAAGCATTGGAAGTTATGGTGGCAGGAATAGGTAAGGCGGTAATACCGAACCGGGCGAGTCGCTGCGAAACTCTACCACGTAGCAAGATGTCACGGTGTTAGTGACAGTAAGCCTATGCTTGCCTCTTACGAGATGCCTGGCAAGAAGGCAGATGGTCTATTCTGCAAAGGAGCCTGGACCAACTTTTTTGATTTAATATTACTTTCTAAATGTTACAGTAAAATGCAACGACATTTTATTTTTAGAAATGAAATTATTGATTTTAGGTAAATGTTAGATACCTCCAGTGATTTAGTCAATTAAAAACTAAATTTCCAAAAATATCACAACTATTCATACTTTTCATGCATCCCTTTTAAATTCGGTCTTAGTGCAACAAACTAAAATATGAATATCATTTCAATTTGTTGATAATCAAAACGGTAAAATCGGTGACGTTGACAAGCGGGAAATTTATCTAATGCGAAACTTCCTAGAAAAGGAGAGAATACTTCAGCTCTCAACGCCGTGTAGGTAATTATCATAATGTGTTTCTGCGAGAAAAATCAGACAAAATGTTAAATACGACATGAAAAAAAATGTTTAAATAAATTTCGAGCTTACTTGATACATAATCTAAAGAATGTAGCGCACAGTTTACTTAAAATGCATGTGCATTTTCCTTGAATAAAATTACCATTAGTACACCTTAAAGTATTAGATAATTAATCTGTACTTACAACTTATACATAAATCTATATAATTTGTGGCGATATGTACCAAGCTACAAGTACAGATGAGACAGGGGGCTGATTATGTATCTCAGTGGCCAACTCGAAATGAATTAGTGTACATCAAATAGCTGTCAAATGACGTCATTTGTGTTTGCTATCTCTATTGTATTTCTGTTGGTCACTGGAGATAGCAAATATAAAACACGTATATTAGAGGTCAATGTTCCTGTATATGTATATGTATACTGTATACTCTTTGGTTCAATGCACAGGGTCAATGATTATTTGTCATCCGTCCGCGACGGACGTCTCAACCCTCTTCCTAAAGAGTAATTATATTCCTTGTCTCAACCTATTTAAATTTAGTGTCAAAATTGTATGGTTGCCTTTTTATATAAGGGAATGTTGGAGCTTTTGCATCGCTTGAAGACCAAGTAGCTTCAATATAAAAAAACCTATTGAATTTCTCAATTTTTTTTTTATCATAAAGTTGGAGTTTCTCTTTTATGATAAAACACTTGTACCAGAGAGCCCCGCTACTGCATATGATTAAAAAATATTATTGTCAAAATTAATAAAACAATTTCATGACGTGCAAAATTAGTTTTCAGCTGTTTGATAACAAGCTCAGGGATGGTTTGAAAGAAAAAATGTGATATTACTGCACTAATTAATATATACCGAGCGAACAATATCGTGGTGTGCAAAATCAGATTACAAATTTGTAGTAACTGTAGCAATCAGAAAATGTAATAAACGCAAAATCAATGCTAACTTGATTTACCGCCGTCATTTTGGTTTCCTGAAACTAGAATTTGAAGACAATAATATTTAAAGTAACATACTGATATTATATACTGAATGTCTGTTTTGAAATGAATGAATGCCAAGTCCGCCCACTATCACTGCGGTTGAAAGATATAACCGTAAGTTTAACTTTAAGAATACATCCACAGTCTGGGTACAACTACTATTTACCTACTTAAAAGTCGGCTTTTGGTCACATATGTAGCTATCGACGAACTTTTAAGTTTATACAAAAAAAGGTTGTAATACCACTTATGTTTTTAAAAAATGAGGTATGCTTAGGTTTTTTA
Source organism: Calephelis virginiensis (assembly GCA_002245475.1). Lineage (NCBI taxonomy): Eukaryota > Metazoa > Arthropoda > Insecta > Lepidoptera > Riodinidae > Calephelis > Calephelis virginiensis. The sequence goes on from NJDC01003267.1 coordinate 73,790, forward strand.
TGTCTTTAAAATTGAAAATTAAAATTTTGTGAAATATTGTAGTGTGCCTATATAGCGTATAGTTCTATGCGATATTATAAATATCTGAACAAGAAATCCAGAATGTTAAAAATTACAATGCAGCAGTCCCGATATTACGCTACAGGCAAATATCGTGTGGCTCGAACATCCTTTGATGATTGTCCCAAAAACCGACGCAGTGGCAATTGCGCTCGATTACAATCCATCATGTCCGCTCACAGGCGACCACAGAGTACATATTTATATTCTATATATTTAACGCCCTCGCCATGGGCTATCATGGCCTGTGGTGAAGACAAAGTGTTAAAAAGGATTCATACGGAAGACGTGGAAACATGGCAATACCGTCTTGATTTGTTAAATAAAGCTTACTATAGTGTAAATGATTTTTTTGCTGAAAAGTTTAATTGTTAATTATTTTTCCTAAAACTGATTTCATACCAAATGATATAATTCTTATTTGCCGAGGAGTTTGTATCGCCGTTTCTTCTCCTGGTTGGCTAGATTGGAAACGGTGGTAGCTTATGGTAGTTAGGGTTAAACCTAATTATATTTTAAAATTTTGTTCAAATATTAAAACATGACATGTTATAAATCTTTATAATAAATATGTATAATTATAAAGACATTCGCACACCACGACATGGTACAATATGTTGATATTAACAAATACCTTTTGTAACGGCTTTAAGCACACATTTTCAGCAAAAAAAGAAATTTTAATTTTAATTTTTTAAATAATTAAACTAGTTATGAATATATATAATTAGCTTAAAAGTTAAAGTGTATGTTGTTATACAAATAAATATATTTTTATTAATATTGATATATTTGCACACCAAAATATGGTAGAATATGTTGATATAGTTAAATATTTTTGTAAAAACTCATTTACACACACACTCCGCAAATAAATAATTTTCTTTCTTTTACTATAAGGGCACATGGAGCCATTGACCAGGGCACCTGCACTAAGAGGGCCCCAACTTCCATTCGACCGACCAATCGACCATTTCACTTACTTTTAACCTTAAAATATTTTGGTTTCATGCATTACGTTTTTCTCGTTGCCCTGATTTGGGAGCGTTCAATTTCACAGCTTAATAAGTAATTTGTCAATAATTATGAGCATAGAAACTAGAAACTAGAAAGCAGCAATCTTCAAAAGATTGTGTTTGAGGATTTAATAGAAGATTTTTTTCAACAGAAATCCCGAAAGAAACTATTATCGTAATCATAAAAAAAAGCAGCATACATATATTATTAATGAGATAATGTAATCAAATAATGTAATTGATTAGCCAAAAAATAAAAATAAAATTTGAGAAGTTTAATTTCTTTATATACCAAAAGGGCCCTAAGTTTTTGTGTGCCCAAACCGTAGTGTGCTGGGTTTTTTTTTGTTTTTTCACTTACTTTATTGTCAAAAATTGTTTAGAATGAGTTGCAGAATCTTCCACACAAATCCATTGCAAATTTACAGTTAAAACTTTTTTGTCCCGTAAAATATCAATGTCCCGCAAAATTTGTTTTTTTTTGTATCTTTTTCTCATTTAAGCTCAAAATATCTTAGCAACTTGAGATAAATTAAGTGTTTTTATTCTAAATCATTATCGCCTTATCAACTCTTGGTCGCTTCGCCCACCCATAGCTAAACATCTTCACCGATTTTAATAAAAGTTGGCTTGGTTTATGTCACTTCTGATTCTGAATAACATAACGTTATGTTACTTATGGATCTAGTAGTAAGATAATTTTGGCATAGTTTTTATTATGTCCATCACAAACACGTAAAAGTTTTCTCTTCACTATATTAATATAAACTATCTTTTTCAACAGACATAAGTCTGATAGCAGTTTAATAATGTTACGTTTAGAGATATTATGCAGATTTAAATAAATGTAAATGTAAGTGTAACATTAATGGTATCTGTAGGCCACGGTTGTCTCTTGTCAATGTTTTCGGTTGTCGTTGTCTCAAGGGAGCCGGTGCTGCTGGCCTCTCAAAAAAAAGAGGCAGGTCTGGGAGTGCTGGCAGAAGTGAAAACTTGAATATTAACGTTGTACATTTTTGATATTTTGGAATGGTTACGGAATAATTTTGCAAGAATTGCTTTAATTATTAGGATGAAAGTACTATCATTTATTCACAAATATTATTTTCATATCATTAACTTGCGTGTGACTTGACAAAAACTCGCTAAAGTAAGACTTTTTACTTTAAATCTCGCGCAAGCGCTCTGCTCCCTGCGCTTTCTTATTCGCGCATGCGCCCTTCGCTGTCTTACGATCTGACGATATGACGTGAGTTTAGAAGTTTTTATCCATTCCAAAAATTAAATTACAAAAAAGGTACAACCTTATTTTCTCCCGATGGCACCAAAACTCTGCAAAATACTTTGAATTCTGAAATTGCGTTAATTATTTTAATAATATTTCTAGTGTGTTCAATGACTTTTCAAGTCCAATTTCTTAGTAAAAAAGTTAAAATTCTACAGATTGGCAACACAGATACTTTTATGTCAATGAGAACCGCAAATCAATTGTGTATTTTTGTGAAAAAAACTGAAATTGTCTTTTTGGATGATGAAAGTAAAAAACTTAATTTACAATAAGTGCAAGCAAGTGATAGAAGAAAAAGTGAATTAAAGCATATCCTAATATGACCACCTCAGAAGTCGAAAGCCGAAACATTGCTATTTCCATGTTAGTTATTTTTGTGTTGATTTGCCTAAATTAATTAGCTTTTGCACTACATATTTTTATTATGACCCGAGTTAACTGCTATGTTGTCTCTTTATATTCAGAAAACGCTTTTAGTACTTACCTACTAGGTCATCGTTGTATGTCACGAAAGGCAGATCAAATGCAAAACATTGATAAACGTAAACTTATTTATATTATGAGTTTATGCCTATTTACTAAATAGTTCAGCTGTTGTTAGTAATTGTATACAATATAATAAGGAAATATTTCTGTTCTAGGATTTCATTAAATTTTATTGTTTAATTTAAGATTTCTTACTAAAAAAAATATACCATTTGCCATAATTGTAAATATACCAATAAATAGTTTTGAATTTATTTAGTTACCTGTTTGAATTTTTTTAGTCAAAGTAATCTAAGTAACTGTCTCAACAGTAAAACTGCTATTAAAAAAACATTTTAATTAAACCAGCCTTTGCATGTTTTATTATAATGAATTAATTGGAATGTTAAGAAAAAAATACTGTATATGATGTCATTGTTAGCATGGTTTGTTTAAAGCCTCATAGATATATGTATTCAATGAATGGAAACAGCCTGTTTTAGGATTTTTTAACAAAGTAAAATCCATCTTAGCTTTAAGTAAAACAGAAACTTATCCATTACTAATAAAATTTATTAGAAAATTTGTGTATTTGTTTTCAGGCGGAAATCTGTTGAAAATCTAGTAATATCTTCCCAAGATGCTATTGGACAAAGTATTAGTCAAGCTCTTTCATTCTCCGGGGTGATCACGCAACCAAATCAACTGCCTCAAGAAAATAAGTAAGTTTTTTCACTTGTGTTTTTTTAGTAAACTTTATATTATTCATTTCAAATAGTGATTGTTATTATTATTTTCTGTAGAAATTGTATGTACACAAGTTTCATAATGTCCCTGCCTCAGGTTGGCAATCTTTTTCAATGTTAAAATGCTATATATACATGCTATTATTATGATTACAAAACTACTTACAAAAAAAAAGATTGCTATCTAATTTAATAGAAAAATCAACTATAAATTGAAAAAGGTTGTAAAGAAGTACCAGTTTTGAATGCTTTTCAATTAGAATACAAAACAACCACTTTAGTATGTCTTAATATTACAATAATCTATCTACTATAAAAAATAGATCTACTTTTTTTATTGTGATTGTCGGGTTCCTGTGTTGGTCCAGCTCTCCTTTGTAGAATAGACCATCTGCCTTCCAGCCAAGCTGCTTGTAAGAAGTGAGCAAAGGTTAAATGTTCTGTTACCAATAATACCACTGGTGGTAGAGTGTACTGCTGCAACTCATTTGGGCGGGGTTGGATCCCTACCCGAATGATCGCCTTATCTATTACTTGCATATAATTTATTAAGTATATCGGTATACTTGAACAATTAGCCTAATACCTCGGCCATTGACAACAATGCACCCACAGCAGCTATTGTGTCTTTAGGCCACAATTATATCGTACAATCAGGGCAGCCATATGCATGTTCACTATCTTATCACAAAGAAAGGAAACCATCTCTTATCAGAAATAGGTTATAGAAATTAACCATAATTGCCTCTTTGGTTGCGTGGCTAGCGTACACACCTAATCCGGTTCGATTCCCGATGGGTGCAGGCATTTGTGTGATGAAAATTTAGGTGTCTGCGTTTCCAGGTCTGAGTGTTTATTAAATTATTCAGGTATAAATTTAATTAAACCTGTATTTAAGTATTTCTATGTATTAGTATTGTTGAGTAATACCCAGAACAGTAGCAAATAATTTACTTCCTTTGGGGTTGGATTAAATTTGTGCAACTTATCCAGGGATATTTATTTATTTATAATTTATGTAAAATAATTTCATTTAATACCTACTAAGGATTAGGAAATACTGTTTATAAGAAGATTTATATTATACACATAACATGCATTATTATTTTGTCAGTAACATTTTTTTTAAGTTTAGTAAATTTTCCTTTTATATTTGTGTCTACAAACACAAACTAAAAATCATGCAATTTGTGTAACCGTGTTTAAGTCATAATTTAATTAGGTTTAATATAATTAAATTAAATTTACGTCATATTTTTTGGCATTATTATGATACTATTTACAAATATAAAAGCCTCTTTAAAAATCAGTATCCACATATTGAATGATATGTGTTATTCACAATGCTTTATATATTAATAACACATAATTTATCATGGAAGACTAACATTAATATGTATGCAAGCTCTCGATCGTTTTTTCAAGATTAATTAAGATTTTTATGTTTACTTTTAGTTTTTAGCATGCCATTGCCATTATTGATGAGCATTATCCTATCCCATAAATGCGAAAGTTTTTCTGTTTGTTTTTTACTCCTTCATGCAAAAGCTGCGGAACCAATTTTCATGAAATTTGGCACACACAAAGAGGGTAACTTGGATTAACACATAGGATAGTATTTATCCCGAAATAATGTTTCTGTGGGACCATGCGAGCAGCAGCTTTTCCCACGCTTGGGATAAATTTCCACAATTTAAAGTAAAATGTATAAGAACAGAATTAAAAATTTCATCACTGGATTTGAGTCCACTGTAGCTGAAACAGTTAGTGCAATCATAAGCCAGAGATAAAACAGAGCAGGTTTGAATCCTATCTAAGATAAAAAAAAAACTTGTTTTAAAAATTGTGACAGTTTACAAATGACTGCTTGAGGAACTTTGCTACAGAGTTACTAAATTAGTGTGCAAAAAAATGTGTTGTAAATGTAGTTTTTTTGATGAATTATATATTTATGCAAAAAATACATTTAATTTTAAAATTATACACCATACAATGGTAGTAATATTGTTGTCCATACTTTCACACATCTTTCAAAAATAATAATATGTAAAAGATAAAACACTTTTAGTGCTGTCAGATCAGTTGGCACACGAAATTTCTACGGACCCTTAATCTATTACTAAGAAAATGTTGATAAAAACATCACAAAACCCTTGAAAATAAAACATTAAACTAGACCTGAACACTTTAAATGCCTCATGCATTAATATATTTAATTACCAACAGACTAAGGTCAGGCATTCAACCTACCGATAATAAGTATTAACAAAACATCCTTGTTAGTAGGAGTAATCACACAAAGATTTTAAATCTTAAAATATCTTTAAAAAATACACTAACGATTTCGTGTGCGTCATTGTTCTTTACTGCAATAGTCATGTGAAATGTGAATTTTGGATTGTTCCACAAGTACAGTCAAAGAAGCCAAATTAATGCAGGCTATAATATATGTCATAAGAACTATTAGTCGTCTCCTGTTCTAGACTGCTTTAGACCTCCTGTATTTGTAAGATAATTAGGAGCTGCAAAATAAGTTAATCAAGCTATCAAACAGAGTCCATCTGAATTATTAGCATTATTTTCTACCCCTTTTCCGTCCACGATGGACATAGGCCGTCGCCATATCTATCGCTGGATCGCCATATCTACCTGGAATCTACTGGAATACGACTACGACAAGCACAGATGTGATGGCGATAGGAAAAAATAAGACAATGATACCGATCTGGGCAAGTTGATGCAGTAGTGTGACCTGAACCAATTGAAACATTGACCAGATTGTACATTTCGCGAATGAGAGCCCTAAATTACTTCTTCCAATCGTCAACCTTCCGAACCCACCATGTAGCTACTATTTATATTATCAGTTGAGCCCGTTTTCTATGACGTAAATAGCATTTATTTGATTTAATTATTTGAACTGCTACTAAGTAAGTACACTCATAATGAAGATAAAATGAGAAAGTGTTCGCGTGTATTTGGCATTGTTGCATCATAGCTATTTGCAATTGTGATATCTGCACTACTTTTGAATGTACAGTCTCTTAATCTGTTTTCCAACGACTCCGCCAGCGACACGCCGCTGAGAATGAGATGGTGTATGTGCCCATTTGATACGTTCTTTTGTCATACAGAGAGTCCTTCTGTAGAAGATTGTTTAGCATACGAATTCATAGCTCAATCCATGGTTTCCAGGACTTGTGACTACAAGCACTTTCTTTATAACCACTAGTTAAAATTATATATATGTGAATCAAAATGTCTGTCATACAAGCCAACACCTATGTCGTACATCATTAAAAAATAAGGTGTGGTCTACACTTTATGAATGGAGTCAAACGAGCGTTTTATTTTTGGGCTGTGCTAAGGTCTTATTTCATCTATTTAGTATATTACTATCTATTATATTTAGCTTCTGCAGGTACCCACTAAAATTAACAATATTACACGTAAAACATTTTAATAATAAAATATTTACAATAATCAAAATGCCGTTCACAACAAAATTGACAAGTTTGTCACTCTAGAATGCGTTAAATGCGTCTAGTTGAACGAAAGAAATCGACCGTTCAGAATTTGATCCAAGGTCTATTTGCTTAGGCGAAAATTTATTTTGAGTTGATCGCGTTTAAATTCGATGGTGAGATCCAGCCTAATGTCTGTTGACGCTACACGGCTTGTCCAAGACATTTCGTCGCCGATTTCGCTAGTATGAAGTTGATTGCTTGCGCCGTATTATTAATCTTTTTTTATGATATTGGAAAGCAATCAAGCTAACCGATTTCCTGTTGGTAAGAAATTAACGCTGCCTAAAGACATCAAAGCTGGTGGTAATTGTGCGTTGCCAACCTGAGGTGGGAATGTTAGGTCTCGAGCAAAATAAGTTTACCGGCTACCACCTTACCTTTCGAACCGGAATACGTCAACAGCAATCGCTGACGTAATGACGACAGGAATAGTCCTTACCTGTTGTACCAATCCGGACGAGTTGCTGCGAAACTCTACCACCTAGTCATATATCAAGGTGTTAGTGATGGTAAGCCTATGCTCGTCTTTTACGAGCTGACTGGCAGGAAGGCAGATGGTCTATTCTGCAAAGGAGCCTGCAACAACAAGGAAAAAGATGACAAATGATCTTTTTTGACATTATTTATATATATTAATCGACGAAATAACGCTAGACTTTAAAGATAGTAAATATATCTAAAGACCAGTGATTTGTAATATGCGTTTTTGAGTTGCAACATGCAAGATATACTTATAAGGCTAATACTTTTCTTTAAACTTTAAAGTGTAAGGAACCATTGATAAAAATTACATTTATTAATCAAAGAACAAAAGATCAATAATAATTATCGGTTATAGATAATCTGTATTCGCGATTATAACGTGCAATGCTTCTTCCAATCAGTTAACAATAGAAATGGCCGAAGTTGGTCATGAGTTTAATACTTATCAAGTACATTTTTCACAGTTTAATTCTAAATACAAAGTGATTATTAAGAGGTAGGTTTGTGTGTATTGTGTTTATCCACGGGCGACCTGCACGTGCGGCACGAGGAAGATTGGGTCTTGCCATATTTTAAATTTAATTAGGATTTTCCTGAACAAAGGCTTTTAACTTAGGATGTGTTGGTTTTCACAAAAAGAGGAATTGATCAAATAGTTAAGCAAACGTGTCGCGTAATAATGTAAATAAAAATGACCTCATTTAATTTGGGCAGCAGGGAAAATATTTCGGCAGCTTTATCATGGTTAGAGGTTAAACATTTTGCCCAATTAAAATTTTTGCCTAAAATATCTACATGTGTGGACACATTTTTATAAAATGAAACTAAACGTTATTACAAAATAATATACTAACACTAGCTTCCTTTCGCGGCTTTGCCCGCGTAATAATTTATATTTTTTTAATAAGTGGCAGCCTATGTGAATTCTGATGCATAAACTATATTTGTGTAAAGCTTCATCTTAATCCGTTCTGTGCATGAAGGAATAACAAACATCCATCCATTCTCACAAAGTTTCGCATTTACATTAGTACGATATTCCACGTTTGAAATTAATGCAAACTCATTATTTATATTTGAAATATATTTACCTAAATTTATTAAAATATATATTTAAATAAATAAATTTATAATTAATTATAATTTACGATTATTACAGATTTCATTATTATTAAAAAAATATTTAAAAAATGTGATTAGGTTTAACTCCTTTCGGGGCGTTTAATCATTGGTTTGTTAGTGCGAATGTGGCCTTTTCATTACAATGTGTGATGTGTATCGCACTTTACTTTTAGATCCGCGCGCAGTTTCATCGGTGTAGGATTTGAATTATATTAATTTGCAAAACCAGTGTCGCGTTACGGTCTACCGGTTAAAATAGTTCGTAAACTTTTATGTTCGAGACTTGAAACCACAGTAATTACATTAGAAACGCACTACCTATTTCCATCGATTGGTGTCTATAGGCGAAACGTATAACTTATCGTCAGACATCCATCCGCTTGTAATATATAGGTGCTGTATGTTTATGTGTTATAGTAAATATATTACAAACAGAAACTTCAAAGTAAACACCAATAAACACGTCGAGACAGTCGTTAAAAGTCAGTTTAAAAGTGTAAGTATGCGATCGTAGACAAAGACGTCGTCTTTGTCAGTTGATTTACTGGCCGTCTTAACAACAAAATCGAGCATGATATAGTCCCGTTCGAGAGCGATGCGGTTGTCACATCCCTACGCGTATGTTGTATGTTGCTTCAATAATGAATATTTTCCCATTCTAACGTCGACCTTGTCCGCGATACGCATTATGCTTTTAAATTTTATCAGAAATGATCGCGCTCGTTTTGAAATTTGTTTAACTGCTGACTTGTTTCAGTAGATCGCAATAATACAGGTCCATGTTAGGGTATCGAATCCAAGCCTCTTACTCGTCAGGAGACCATTTTTTGTGAAACCGATAATAGCTCCATGAAAAACTGAAGCTGGGCTCTAAATAGTATATGATAATAATCTTACGAAAATTTACCGGCCGCCTACCTTAGACCCAGAGATATCGTCAACTTTCTGCGTCATAGCGACTAGGAAAGGCAAGGCGGTGACAGTGATTCTAACGAGGTAGTGCATGTCACCTTAAAACAAATAGTTTCGAAGTCAATTAATTCAAAGTGCTTAGTGTATCTTAGTTCTAAATAAAAGCCGCTTGTATTAAAAGCGAGATATGACAGCAGCAAATACATTAATTAATTAATATCCCTAGACAATACGTATACCTATTATTTATTTACTCTGAACTAACCGTGCTCTGGAGGTCCGGCGTCGGACTTGACTTCTTTACGTCCCGGGTTTGAATCTCGGGTTGGACAATAAAAAAAATAGAAAATGTTTATTTTTCATTTTTCGGGATTGGATATGTGCCCGGTTGGCGATAAGCTTGCCACCTATCACATTATGGGACTTAGTTTCTTCGGCTAGTCGTGGGTGTCTTATTTGTGCCTCTACCTAGGTACATCTTCGGGGATATGGGCGTGAAGATGCTTGTTTGTTTAAGCAAAGTAATATACTATCCTTATGTTGCGGGTGCTAGAAACATAATAACATAGAAATATTAATTATAAATTTTATACACGCCTTGACCTAGATACACAGATATCATGAGACATTGAGATGTTCATATTAAAAATGGGGCACATACGGGGGAGGCTCGTCGGGAACGGAAACCGTCCATCGCGATTGGTCGGCGGTTTAAACCCCTCGGCCAACGAGATGGTCTCTATTTTCTTGTTTGCAAAAAAATGAGAATATCGTTCCCTATTACCATCCTAAATGTAACACAGCCATCATTCACTTCATTTGTGTACTTGTGATATGATCTAGAAATTTGTCCCGTTGAAATTGCTTAGTTTTAAAAGGGTTTGAACTGAAAGGGCGCCAAGACAGAGTTTTCTTATATTTTCCAATGTTCCGCTAAACTTCAGTTTTTTTTCTGTCATAAGAACTATTTTCTGTTAATAATTATCACGGCAATAAAGAATTAACGAAATTGTTATAGCCGTTGAACCGTAATGGGATTACCAAGGGGACCACAAATAGAAATTAATTAATGTATATGTACCTAGACGACTCGAGAACTGTGAGAGCGATTTTCATGATTTCTGAATTATTGGATACGCTTTTGCCCAGAATATTAGCAGTTAATACGTTTAAACAGTCAAAATAAAAAAAAACGCATAGCACCGGATTGTGGGGAAAAATAAATTTTATCGGAATAAAGCGGAGGTATCGTCGATATAGTGAAAAAATGTAAATGGAAAGGAATAAACGCATGAACCACATGCGAGCGGAGGTTTCTGTATAGACTCCTAGACTATAAATACTATGAAATAAATTTGAAAAAAAAATGAACTTATATAAGACTGATATTTTTTTAACTCGTGTAAATATTATAAATAAATAAATAAATATCCCTGGACAATTTACACTAATTGAATCTAACCCCAAAGTAAGCAAATTATATGCTTGTGTTATGGGTGTTAGTCAACGATACTAATACATAGAAATACTTAAATAGATACCAGAACAAATTTAATATTATATGTATTATCAGTCTGACAAAGGAAGTCCTCCACAACATATTTGCTCTACTTTTTATGGATAGCGCCCACTGTTGACGGGTCGAGGCGCATTACATCGTAACTTACCAAGTAACAAAAATCAGTCAAAGAGTAGAATGAAAAAGAACAGTAGCATTAAACTCAAGTATGGAAAGTGGCGCCTCTATTAGTTGTACAAAACAATAGTTAAAATGTCATCTCGTCATAAGTCCTATTTACATCGAATATATCGTTTTTACTCTCCTCTTTCGTGACTGTAGGCCAGATTACTGCGCGAGGGGTATCGCGCGCATATCCGTCGCGAAGGGGCCGGCATAGCGTGCGTTGCTCTATAAAAATGTATGATAGCGATTTTGGCGAATGATTGCGCTGCGAGGCGCCCCGTCCCGACGTTTCTAAAAATGTGCGCTATCCTTTAAAATGTATTTGACAACTAATCACAAAATACCGGATCACTAGACCAAAGAGGCAATTTTATTTAGTCGATAGACGAGATGTTGGACTTCTTGAGTTTGATTTCCTGGTCGAACAGCAAAAAGAAAATGTTTTTTTTTCAATTGCCTAAGATTATTAGGCAATTGAAAAAACACATTTTCTTTATTTATTAAAAATTTTCAATGAATCATCATTCATCATTTTATTTGATAAAATGAAATGAAAAAAAACGCTAATGTCTCCATGTTACTCGGTCACCGCTAAACCGCTTAACCCATTTTGATGAAAATTAGAGCAGAGTTGAAACGTAAGATATTTTTTTCTGAAACCTATTTCCAAAAGGACTATAACGCAGGATAAAAGTTTATATGAAAATCGTAACAATTTTAGTCGGACAAAGCTAGTAGAGTATATCTCAAAAACCTCTTGTCCAATCTTCATAAAATTGATACAGAATCACGACCTACCTTACGAGAACAAAGATCATCACAACAACACAGTCAAATAGAGAATCACCTAATTTTGAAAGTCGGTTAAAATAATAAAATATTGTGAAAGTTACATATGTAATGGTGAATTCTTTTTACAATTTTGCTAAAAAAAGGTTAACAAGCGCACAGATTTTGTGATGGCAAGAAATTATGAAACCTGCCGACATCCATCATGAGGTTAACTAAAGTACTTTAAGCCTCTTACGTAAAATATATTATGAACTGACTTATGTAGCAGACAGCTACCCTCACTTCAAACTGGAACCTACAACTGTGATCACTGTTAGGAATAAGTAAGGCGGCGGTACCACTCCGTGTACATGCCCGGTACACCTGGTACGGTGGGTAAGTCCTGCTTCCGTTCGTGATTAATAAATCGTATAAATATTAGATCAGTTGTTCTTAGACTTTTGAAAGGCATGAGCTACTTCTAGAATACCGAAAATTCCACGGCCTCTGTTGATGAAAAAAAAAACGTTGCGAACCCCTGATCGTCACATCATGGACTCTTAGTGCTTCTTGATGCCCAGTTTAAGAATTACTGTAGCAGACTTTTTGAGGGTTTTCCGTCGAGGCGCGGAGTTGCGGGGCGGTAGCCGTAGGCTTGTATAGGCTTGTATTTGAGTCGTTAAAACTCTTGTTTGACTTGTTTCCTTTGTTCTGTCAATTTGTCTAAAGGTCACTTGAAACGAGAGTCTATTAATGTAAAAAATGCTGACAAAAACTAACGCTTTGAGTCAGAGTATGGGCATTGTGTATTAACTACTCCGGCGAACTTCGTTCCACCCGTTGAGGGTGTATAGGTTAAATTTTAACAGAATCGTGTAAAAACGTGTGTTAAATTATAATATTTATACATATAAAAGAAACTCGTGTTAGTTACACTATTTATAACTCAAGACTGGCTGAACCGGTTTGGCTGAAAATTATTGGGAAGGTAGCTTAAAACCATAAGACGGACAAAGGATACTTTTTATCCGGTTCGACTGTGAGGAAACGAAAGGAGGATTTATCTCATCAATAATTAATTAATCTAAAAAAAAACTGCAAAAAACTGACTCCCAACTACTTATTAGGTCCCCACGTCAACGATTTCCAAAGATAGCTATTGTTTCCGAAATGGTCCCACATACATTTTGTCAACATCTTATCAGTAGTCTTTTAATTTACACTTAATAATGCATACATTTGTTTACTTATCTTGATGACCTCATCATTGTTGATGAAAAATGTATGCACTGCTAAGTATAACTCCATAACCACTAGTCGGATCATAATAAAATTTTATGTAACCACCTCGGAATTGTAATCTATCTTTCTAAAAAAGAACCATTAAAATCGGTTGGCTATTGGGCGAGTAAACACGTAATTACCATACAAAAAAAACATATACCTAGTCGAATTGAGAATCTCCAACTTTTTTGAAGTCGATTAAAAACATAAAAATAAATTCAATTTTACCAATAATTAATATTTGTCGAGTTAATCGACAAAATAATTAGGGACCCAAGTTCTGTGTAGAAAATCCATATACTTTAGTTACAGGAACTGTAATTAAAGTTCAATATTTGGTTTAGCTAACAATTTTTCCCCGACAAATTAAAGTTTTGATACGTATAGTACCTACAATTTTAATGAACCGGAAATACCTACATACGTAGGTTACGTACGACTTCAAGAAGATAAGTTGATTAGATCATTAGACAAATACAACGCAGTATGTGCGTGAAACCTTGTAAAGTCAAATCTTTAATTTAAATTATAGGTAATTGCAACTAAAATTTTAGAATTTTCTATATATAACCTGGCACGATGATTCATCTGGCTGCTTCTAAAGTCTTAAGATTTTGTAAATTCATTTGCGATGTGTCACAATGGAGCAAATATTATATCTAACTAAAACTATCCCAATTCGCAACGAAATTAATTGGAATAAAAATAGTAAAGGAGCCTAGGATGCGAAATAAGTGTCACTCCAGTCCAATAGAAGGACTATACCTTCTATTGAACTCCGTCGTAAATAATAAAAAGGTCATCGTTTATAGCGTTATAATAGCGTTTATCTTTTGAACGGTGAGCTTAGTGCCTAAAAGCTAAAAGAAATTTTAAAGTCCTATCATACATGAGCTCAACAGATGAAAGTTTTTAACCTTCCTAGATCCGTATATCATTGTTAAATTTTCGGTAAATGCATGCATGGAAACCCGAGTATATTTTCAAGGCAAGGAGCTGAAACAAGCAATCCTAATCGCACGACTGTATGTAGATAATTTATACATAACGGAGGTGTTTCACCATTGTACTAGCTATCTCCCATGTCGTATGTGAGCGCGCCACAGTAACTCCCCGAATTCCCTCTTCGGCTACTAAAAGGAAATTACTTTCAATCGGACTTTCTCGTTGGTCAAAGAGTTAGCGCTTGCGCCCATTGCCACCGCTTAACCACGGAGCTTCAGTTCGGTTGCTGATGGGAGCAGGCTTTTCATCTATATGTCCGCACGTCAACATTTATCATTTAGTCAGAATTTTGTATAGGGAATATCAACTTAATGATTGATTAAAATATAATTGATGTCTTTATCTTTATTTATGTATTCTAGAATTAACGTTTAATGTACAATTCGTAAATAACTTCATGATAGATAAATGACATTTTTGTATAGAAAATGTCGACTGCATCACTTATTAAAAGACAATTTACATCTCTAAGTGGCGCCGTTTGTATCTTTAACCAGTCTTTGACTCTGTAATACGAGTATTTAACTGGTTTACAATGGGGTTAGGTTTACATTTTTAATTTGTTCGGGGGTGTTTATTTATTGTATGTTTTCTCGGTTCTAGGAATGTTTCGAGGTCACCGTCTCCGTCCCTACGACACATAGAAAACCCTTTGGACAACATAGAACATGATAGGGTATGTATTATACTTTAATACATTTTTAGTAATGAAACACACATGTTTGTTACTACTAGTAAAAGTATCTTCACACCCATATCCCCGAAGAGGTAGACAGAGGTACAACCAAGGCACCCACAACTAGCCGAAGACACTAAGTCGCACAATGTGATAGGTGGCAAGCCTATCGCCAACCGGGCACATTTCCAATCCCGACCAACATTTTTTTATTAGAAAATTGGAAAAATCCAATTTTCTTTTTGTTGGCTGACCCGGGATTCGAACCCGGGACCTCATGCAGTCAAGTCCAACACCCGGACCGCTAGACCACAGAGGCTAGTAAAATAATTAATTCATAATTTATTATTTGAACTACATCGGAATGGAATTGTAGCTGTCTAAGACGTTTCCCGAACCAAGTAACCTGAACATCTCCAAAGATAGGCACTTTCTAGTACATGATACTTTTGTCTTCGATATCTTCTTGACTTTCCGTCAGGTAAACATAGTCACGTTCTCTGTCCCTATGTCCCTTTGTACCTATGCTTAAATCTTTCAAACTACGCAACGGATTTTGATGCGGTTGTTTTTAATAGATAAAGTGTTTAAAGCAGAAGGTTTATTTGTATATTTTATACCCGTGCGAAGCCGGGGCGGGTCGCTATTTAATTATAAAAAATATTCAGGTTTTTAATGTTGTACCATAAAGGATAGCGCCCATATATAAACGGGGTGGAACGTGTCAGGTCTGAGGCCTGAGCGCACCGCATTGCAAAGAACACTGAAGCCGACCGCCGCAGGGCTGCAACGCATCTGCGGATTTTTGTTACTCAGAACCAAAGAGTAGCGTGAAATAAAAGAATAGCAACTCTACTTTAAAATCGTTAAGTATGGCAAGTGGCGCTTCTAATAGTTGTGTTGTGTATCGCCTTAGAATGTCATTAGCACCACTATTCATATGATTATTATTGTTTGTACTCTTTGGGGACTGGTGACGCGGGGTAAAAGGGACCGTCCAAATGTGCGCTATTTTTAATAAGGTATTCGTTTGCGGAAAAAGACGCGACGGATCACGATGCGATTTGTACTGACGACAACTACTACTACTTCAAGAATGCAACCACGAGGTTTATGACAGTCTCTCTTACTATTCTCTATAAATAGACAAGATGAAGGCAAGAAATGTATAATCCGCTACCGTGTGACCTGTGTACATGGATTTATGTTACATCGGTGCAACTATAATCAGATCAGCGAACGTCAACCAGTTGTGACCCAGTATTGGCAAGGTTGGGACTGTGTTAGGTACTGTTTACAATAAGTTACAGTTACAATTTCAGAATTTTGCTGTGTCTCCAGCAAATAGAATAAATTAAAAGCAAAATTCTGTCGCTACAAGTGTAGGTGCAAGTGGAGTTTTGCTTCTTTCTTCTGCTTGATCTGGAATGCCGCAAATCTTCCTGGCGTTTTTTTGCCTCGCATTATAATTGCCAGTGTTGGATTAGATAAAATCAACAGATTTTACTACCATGTGACAATATAACTATCGTTGTGTTAGTGCAAATCGTATTCAAGACTTGTCTCAGCACTGTAACTAGTCTCTACTCTAGACACTGGTATTTATTGGTTTGTGTTGGTGGTCTATTTGACGTATGTCAGGGTTGCCTATTATCTTCATTGCTGTATAAATAAGTTGGAAGGTATCAGTGATACTAAAATCATGAGATAACATTTGGAATTTACAACAAAGCAATCAGATTTAGAGAAATATTCCTGATCTAGTCAAACCAGCCTTGCAAGTAGTCGCGGCTTTGCCTAGACCATGATATTAGGCGTTTGAATGCAACAAATTAGAATCAGATTAGAGATCTAAAAAGAATAGAAATATTTAGCAATCCTGGGTTAATCGAATAAATCTTAGTGTAAATATATACTGCTGTCCGTAAATAATCAGATTTACGACTGCGTTGTATCCATCAATAAATTTGTGAAAAAAAGAGGACCTCGTATCAAGCTTTCTAATTATTTTTTTCAGAAAAGTGAATCATCATTACACCTACCGTCCCATCCGGGCGGGGACATCCCGTTCTCTCTCGACGCCGGAGCCATCGTACATTCACCTAACAAAGATGTTAGTAAGGTATGGTTGTACCTTATTTTAATATATTGTGTAAACTACTTAACCGATTTTAATCAAATTTGCACATCGTGTGCAGTTTGATCTAACTTAAAAGATAGGATAGCTTACATCTCAATTTATGATAAAATATTACCATCGAGCGAATCCGGAACAGGCAGCTAGTTCATTTGTAAAATTGCATGTTGTGGATGTGACTCCTAACCCTTTGTAATTTACATATTATGAATTCAGTTACGAGTGTAGAGATCTAAGTTTCTGATGCATTTAAATCAAATATACTATGATAAAAAATCCCTTCACTTATTCCTTGTCCCTGCGATGGTTGAGGTGCGAGTGAGCTAAATCATGAGGCTGGGTGAAATCGCTAGCCAAATTGTGGCCAGCCTTCATAATATGTCTTTCGAAATGTTTATTTTTTGCATTAAAAAAATCCCACATATCGGTAAATTCCATTTTGCGGAACAGCTATTAGGGCCGGTCACAATTAATTGTGCCCGAGATAAATCATTCGAACTAATTCATACATGTGAAAATGGAATGAAATTTAATGTTTTGAAACAATTTGAAATCATAAAACAAAAAAAATATTCCACAACATTATTGAATGAACTAATAAATGTATACAATTCCTCATTATTATGTATACTGCTCACTAACTACAACTAAGACACATATACTTCTGTAATCAATTTGTAAAATGATTACGAATAATTAAAACTGTCGATAGATTTCCTGAGGGTGAAATGTACGTCGAGTGCAATTGTTACTCGTTGTTAATAGTTGTATTGTTACTCGAGCTTGGACTTTATTTGGGGTCTGGTCGTTGTGGTGGTGGTTGGACCTTTCGTTAAATTTGTGTTAGCAAAGTAAAGACTTATTGTACATCTCTTATAATGGATTTCTGCAAAGAAACCCCGTGCTCAGTAAATATTGACGGTTGTGTCCCTGTCAGGTGACGTCCGGGCCGGCGCTCCGGCACGGCGACGGCGCTGGGACGGCGCGGGCGAAAAAGAAAAGCTGGTACAATGCCCTCTACCCCACGTACAAAAGCAAGTGTGAGGATTTCAAACGACTGTTCAAAGACATCCCAGATACCGAGAGACTCATAGTGGGTACGTGCTCTTTCGTAGAGTACTCTTTGTTTACTTACTGTATGTGTTATGCAATTGCATAAAAGTTGTTTATGTGTATGCTGAGTAATGTATGAATTTGTATGGTTGGCTCAATTGGCAGAGTGACAACAGAGCTATCGAAGGTCGCCGGTGTAAATCCAGTGCAACTTGAATTTTCTCATAACTTTTTAAACTATGTTATTTAGTGCTTGAAAGTTCCAACTTTCTATGCTTTCTTATCTTTAGCCGTTTAATATATGTCACAGGCCGCTCGTAGAATTGAGCCGGTCGCGTACTGACTGGTCACAACATGATTTGCGTTTTTTACCCACTAAATCGACCATACCCGTTTTTCCCCACCATAATTATTAACCGATAAAATATTTCCGTTTATTAAAAAATGTGCCTAATAAAAGTGAACGTGCTACCGTAACATGTAAATTGCGCTTAAGCTTAACAACACTGTCTCTTCAAATCTTACTAAAAAAAAGTAAAGCATCTGTCGTTCAGGATGATGTAATTTCTTATATTTCTTAAAAGTACCACTTAGGCCCACTTGCACGGAATTCGTAGGATAATTATATAACACCGAGGTTGTAAACTCGAAGTTAATTTTTTAATCTTTAACTCGAGATTTATCTTGCACGAACAAAACTTATCTCTGGGTATAGTAACCCAACATTTTTACTCTGTAAACTCAAATTCATTTATTCTTTTTACATCCAGCCAAATACGAAAGTGCGATTAGCATATAACATAAGTATTCTCATGTCATTCTCGCAACAGGAATTTGTTATTTATGTCTTTTTCTTTATGTCAGACTCAAAAGACATGTGTTTAGTGGGTTATTGTTCAATAGTTTTGACAGTTTACATCACAGCTTACAATTTTTGAAAACAATTATTACACATACATAGTTATTTATGTCGTGTTTTGCATTACTTTTTAGTAACAAGATGGAAAAGAAGCCACGTTTACGCATTCTGAATTTCACTAGTAGCGACAGTTTTCTCCTTTGTGATATTATTTTTAAATATAACCATGTTATTGAAAAATTAATGTTGTTGGAGGTGGACGACCACCAAGACGACCTGATGACTCTCTGCTGGACAAAATAAAAAGTTTGGTTGGGCCAACTATCGACGGGCTTTCTACAATTTATGATGGAGACAACGCGAGCGGTCTAATGCAATATCAAAATGTGTCGCCCATTGAAATAGAAGAAGTTAATGGAATGGAAATTGAAGAAGTTGAGGCAAAATATGCTCATTACGAAAAATTGCGTTAATTATAATTCTTAGAAAAAAATTGAAATAAACAAACTTCAACTGATGTATATATTTCTTATTTTAGACAATATTTTTTAAAAATAAAAAATAATTACTCAAATCAATTTCCAAAAGAGTTGTATTATTAGCACTTCACATACACGAGATCCCTGGGTATTCCTAACACAATTGGACTGTGAAGTAGCTGGCCGCTTCTGGGTCAGACTCTCCAAGTAAAAGAGGATATTCAGGATCAATGGTAGGCTCTTTGTCATTTCTTAGACGTTCCAAATTATGTAGAAGTGCACTTAAATTCCTTTTAGAAACAATAGGAAATCTTCTTATCTAGATACCGTAAAATCCGATAAATTCCCACAAGTCAAATACAACCTTAACGTGCACAGAAGTTGGTTCATAGGCGATAAAGCCTCGCTGTAAACAGGCTGGTTGTGTGTAGGCTGTATTAATTTATGCTCAATTTTATCTAATAATTATAAAACGTTTCCTTTTCCAAGTCTAAATCTTCTATAAAATGCTTTGTCTCTCTGTAAATTAAAGTGGTCTATTTGTACTGCAATTCTCCCATTAAAAAATCTGAATTCAACAATTTCTTCATCATCATCAGAAAACAAACAATTACTCACAATCATTCTAAAAATAGTATAGGAACTTTAGTAAATTATGTT